>JACGTP010000010.1:1589664-1691009 GCA_023678845.1 Mischocyttarus mexicanus
AAAAGAAAAAAAGAGAAAAATAAAGAAATAGAGAAAAAGAGAGAGAGAGAGAGAGACGTTTAACGAGGCGCGACGGGAATCTTTTGCCGGGCGAAGAGGCACGATCGATAAACCCGCGACGAAACGGAGTCGCGGTTTGCTCGCCCCAACGTTGGCGCTTCGTACAAAGCCAAGCGTTAAGGGCTGAGCGAACCCTACGAGAAGAAGGACCTTTAAACTAATTCACCTGCGTTTTCGTTCTCTACAAAAGTTAAGAAATTCGATTTTCTTTCATTTCCCTCGACGTCTAACAGTTTATTTTTTTCTTTTTTTTTTGTTAAAGTTGACAATAGAATAATTGTCAAAACTATCGGTAGGTTTAATATTAATATAAAAAACGAAAAAATAAGAACAGTAATAATATATAACAAATATAATTTTATTTGTTGATACTAAAAATGATATCAAAGAGATAAATGTATAATAATTTAAAACATTCATGAAAATTGAACAAAAACGTTTAACCCATAGTTCGCATATACCTTCTGTTCTACACCGTTATCTACGCTTTTGTTCTTTTTTTTATTCTATGAACGTGTCTACGGTACCCATATAAAAAGGAAATCGAAAGAAAACTATTCTACCCTTGCTCGCTCGCTCGCCTCTCGACGATATTTTGACGGACAGTAAAAGTATAAAGAAGTGTGAAAAAGGAAATAAAATGTAATGCATCCTCTCATAGGCTAGAAAATGAGAAAGGAAAGAGAATCAGAATAGGGGATCCCTTTTCGTTTGATTTATACTCGAATCGCGTGTAGAATATCCGTGAATTTCTACCTCTCTCTTTCTGGAATAATAGATTCTCTCTCTCTCTCTCTCTCTCTTTCTCTCATACTTTGGCTCATTGCAAGGAATGACCATCTATGTATGTTCTCCTCAAGATAATCGAATTCCAGCTGAAAGACCTACCGTTTCGGTTAATCCGCTTTCTTGGTACATACACCAAGTGCATTTTCGTCCGGGACCCCGTATAAATAGCTTTATTCGCACGCTACGGTTGAAACGCCTAGACGACGCATACGTGGGGGGTTATTCATACATGTCATACCGATCCCCTGATCCGTCCAAGTCGGGAGGGGTTGGGCCGAGTGTAATTCAATCACCAATGCAGTTACCAATTGAGAATGAATCAGTACGGTAGTTAGGTAACACTTTAGTCCTTTGCATTCATCCGCTTTATAACATGAGTTGGCAAAGTTGCTTATCTCTAACGTGAGGTTATCATTTTAAATTAAACTCCGTTCGTTTATAAGTATATATATATTAATAATAATTTTATTTTATTATATAATATTTATACAAAGCTCTAAAAATTATTTCTATATACGTTCTTTCAAATTGAATATAGATTAAAAACAACGAGACTTTGAAATTTTTCGCTGGATATGGAGAAAATCAATAAACTTTATAAAGAGTATATCAATAATTAAATAAAAGTAATATGAAACGTCGACTTTGTATAATAAAAATTTTCTCTCTCTCTCTCTCTCTCTCTCTCTCTGTTTCTGTATCATTTATTGAAATAATTATTTTGAAATCAAACAGATTGAAAGAACGAAACTTTTCAATAATTTTTAAACCAATGAAATCGGCAAAATATCCATTTTTCATATCTCACGTTAAAAGTTATAAATGCGATATTTTGTCATCGATAAAAACATAAATAATAAAGGTATATCAAAAAAGATAATACGTATAAATACCAATGTATTTTATTCCAAATCCTTTGAAAAAATCCGTAAAAAATGACTTTAGAAGAACATTTTTTATATTTGTTATAAGGAAAAAAAAAATATTTAGATAGTCTTGTTTAGGTGAGACACTTCGTATATATGAACGATATAAAATTTTGTGTAGATACTTACGTTAGGAAAAAAAATTGAAGCAATCTCGATAATGTCTTACGATTCAATACGATACAATGGACAGTAACAATTGTAAGATACGAGGTAAGATACGTCAGGATAATCGAACGTTCGCGTCACAACAAGACGCACTATCCGTTCTTCACCGGATACGCTGGTAATTCCTGGCACAGGAAGAAGAGATAACGGAAGCTATTGTCACGGTATGGCGGCAGACAGTTTCGATGTGTATACTATATAGTTACACTAGAAAGAGAGAGAGAGAGAAAGAGAGAGAAAGAGAGACATAGGGGTAGTCTGTTTGTGTCGTCTCGGAAGATCTTATCGATCCTCTTCGCGAATTCGCTTGGCGATCTTTTCAAATCGAAACGAAACGAAACGAAACTTTGTTTCTTGTCTTTCGCACGATGCGTCATAGTAGTTGTCGTCGTCGTCTTCGTCGAACGTATATGAAACATATATACATAAGTATATAGTATAGAAGAAGACTGTCCCGTGGGAAGACGCCATCGTGAAAGAAGACGACGTTCTTGAATCGGACCCACTCATCAACAGTCCCACGCTTTTTAATATTCGCTAAGTTGAGTTAAGAACGCGAAATGATTCACGAGAGTTTCTTTTCTTTTTTTTTCTTCATTACTAGAGAATAATTATTTTTCATTAATATTTATATCATAAATAAATAATAGAATAATAGGATGTTTTAGAAATACATACGTTGAATCAGTTATATCGACAATAACTCGAATGAAAGTATTTTACTTTTTTTTTATGGAGAAAAAAAGGAAAACTCCTTATCCATCTTGGTTTATACTTCCTGTACGCAAGAACAACATGTATGTATGTAGTTACTTAGGTTGGTACGAAACGAGATCCAATCGAGATCCATCACAGCCTCGGCAGGGCTACGATCTCCGAGAAAAGAAACTTTATCGACGATCGTCCCGTAGCTAACCCCGAAAAAGGGTGCTTTGGCTCGATCGAAGCTCTTAGGAAGAAGAACGACCATCGATACCTATCGCGAGGAAAACATCTCAGCGTTTCTTGGATTTCTCTCACTCTTTATCCTTTCTATTTCTTTTTCTTTTTCTTTCTCTCTCCCTCAATCCTTACGTCTTCCGAAGAACCACTCGATACGTTCTTGGTAAGAGAAAGAAAGATGGAAAAATTTATCGGGCGTTACCAAGGGCGACACTACGAAGAAGGGTGGGTTAAGCGCGACGAAGAAGAAACGATTTGAGAAAGACGGATAGAGTTGGATAAATCTACGAATACTTTGTTATGACCGATCTTAAACGCGAAACGTAAAGTATATTTTTCGTTTAACAAATCCTCGAGAGTTGGAAAATATTGTTTGTTAATGTAATCATTTAAAAAAGTAATACTAATTCGGACATCAAAGTACACCGTGATTGGGAAAGACAAATCTCTTGGTTCTCTGTCTTTGTAAATATTTCCGATGGCAAAAAAAATCTTTGAATATTAATTACACAGATAACAGTTGATACGTTGATACTGCACTAATAGCTTTGAATATTTTTATTCACTTCTAGCAAGATACTCAGGAATTATTTAAACGTTTTGCAATAAGTGAAAATCGTCTCGCGCGAATTATTTTCCATGCTCGGCGAATAACTGCGCTAATTATTCCATTTGTCGATGCAAGCGGATTATAGATCAACAAATGTTTAATCCATTCAAAACACAACCTGATCGGTCAATTGACGTGAAATCTATTTCCTTTCCTTCTGAATTTTCACCATTGATGTATGAACTCAAAATCTATATCTGCTAACCGTTCCAATAGTTTTTCAGACAAATCTTGATAAAGAAATTTTTTTAATTTTCGTTTCAGTTTTCTCGAACGTGCTTTATCATTAACATTCACTTCATTGCTTTTAAACTTATCAATTGTTTGATAATACAAATTACTTTTCGTTTCCGCTGCAGTGTCTTTTATTTTTTATGAAAGTAAAAAAGCATATGCAAGGAGTTATAGATAACGTACCCTATTGGATTCTATTTTCCCGTCATAATAAGCATGAGTTTACTTTGTTACTTAAGATACCGTATATAAACTTTGAAAATGATGAGTAAGCACTTTCTGAAATTTATAAAAATCCGGGTTGAAAAAGAAAAACCTTATACTATCAGCACGCGCAATAACTTCTACGCGTATTCGTTATTATTCGGTAAACTTCAGGAAACATTTAACAAGAAGTTTTTTTTTAGAAAAATAAGTAGAAGAGAAGGATAGTTGTGTGTGTGTGTGAGAGAGAGAGAGAAAGAAGCAATAACAATGATAACGCGTTACACTTTAGTATACGCCTTTTATAACGAAACTAGAGATTCTCGTGTAGTAGAAAGGCGATCGATCGAGAAGTAAACTGGCGCCGGCTCGACTCGAACTTTCGGTTGCATCGCATCGTAAGCAATTCTCGGTGAAAGCGAAAGCGTCCTGAGAGAGGAGCTGTCGAGTAGAGTCGAATTGAAAGAGGATAAAGAGAAGAAGAAGAAGAAGACGAAAACGAAGACGAAGAAGTTGCTCTAGTCGCTCGATTAACTCGACATTTTCATTTCCTTTTATTTCCTTTATCAACTACATCGATATCCGATAAACGCGATTTATTATTATTTTAAATCCTTTATATAAAGAAAAAAAGATTAATAATCATAATCAATGAAATAAAAAGGCAAACAAAAGTGTGACTAAGAAAATTAATTAGTTAGTTTCGTCTTCCTAGCGAATTGAATCGACTTATTATCCAAAAGTTAGTTTATGATAATTCCAATTACTCTACTGACAAAAACATTTCGAATGTCTATAAACTAACATCTGCGTCGGACAGCCAAATGGGCGAAGAAGAAAAAAAGAAAACATGAGTTTTTTTTTTTCGAGGTAACTCTTTTCGATTGAAATTTTCAACGAATGTCATTTACAGTTGTCTGTTGATATTCACATTCTCAGAACAAGCTCCGTCCACGGACTACCAGCAATTAAATTTCTACAAAATATCCAACCAGACGATTGGGAACTTTACGAGAAACGCAGTTACGAGATACGAAACTTTATTAATCATGCAGGAAGATCGGGGACCAGGGCCAAGCCCTCGTTAATTATTCCGAGCTCTCGGACAAATGCGCATCAAGAGGAACATATCCGAGGACAGGCGAGAGAGATAGAGAGATAGAGAGATAGAGAGAGAGAGAGAGAGAGAGTTTGAAGCAACGCTCGAAGGATCGGCGTTCGGAGTGAGAGAGAGTAAAAGAGAGTGAGAGAGAGAGAAGAGATGAGGACAACGAAGTACTAAGTGACACTCAACCCTCGAGCTCCACCCACCTTGCACCCTCCGGTACACCCAACGTATTCGCCTACCGTCCTGGTAGCTCGGTAAACTGACACTTTCTCTCTCTCTCTCTCTCTCTCTTTCTCTCTGCCTCTCTATCTATCTCTTTCTCACCAACAACGATGGCCTGTGCCGGGCACACGTCTATTTATAACCGAGCATGTGGGTATACCGGATCGACGACGACGACGACGACGACGACGCCGGTTCCAGCGAGCTGCGTGTGCCATTGCCCCGAACTCGCCTTCTCTTGAATACCAAGAAATCGTTATATTACCGAATTCAGAAGCTAGCATCTACCGGTTCCACCCAGTCCATCTCTTTCTCTCTCTCTCTCTCTGTCTCTATCTTTCTCTTTCTTGCTGCTGTTCTTACTCTTTCTCTGCGTGTTTCTCGAAAGCTCGAACAGGGCCGCGAAAGAAGGATCAGAAGGTTGTTCCTTGGTAATCCGTCTTGCGTCCTTGATCCTTGCTTGCTTCCTTAGTAATCCAGCGTGAGAGGAAGTCTCTTCTTCTCTATCTTTAGGTTCTACACTACCTCTCTTTCTCTCTCTCTCTCTTTTTATTTCTCTTTCTCTAGGTGAGTCCGAAGGCTGGGCTCACATTATACGAACTTCGCGAGGAATCCGTAGATTCTTTGTGAAAAGGATAAGTCGAGAAAGGAAGAGCTTCGTATTATACATTAAAGAAAGAGTAACAAGAAGGTATGTATGTTCATAGATGATCTCTTCCTTTGCTGTCTCTTTCTCTTTCTCTCTCGCTTAAGGCTATTTTCAAAAAATAGACAATTTTTAGAGAAATATTAACTTGTTTAGTTGAATTCAATCTTATTATTAATTGTAATTAAAAATATAATCAACTGGATCGATAAAATTACTTACTGGTATTGTCTACATACGATAATATGCAAATTCGCATATATATTACTGTTTGCTATAAAAATGATACTTTTTATTTCACCTTGCCGCAAACAACAACATGCGAGATGTCCCGAAGTGAATTGGAGCATATTAGTCGCCTTCGGGGAAAACAAACAGAAAATAAAATGAAAGCTCCCCTAACACGGCTCGTTGTTTCATTCCGTCCTTCGAATAATCGAGAGGAACATGTTCGAACGGAATTCGCGATCTTTCTCTCTTTCCCTCTCTCTCTTTTTCTCTCTCTTTTCTTCGTACAAAATTCATGAGACCAAAATTAAGTCGCTAGGAGGTAAGCGAGCAGCCTATGGGCGGTACTTTCTTTTTATCTCTTTCTCTCTCTAAAGTATCTTCCACAACCCCCATTGTATTCAGGCATCGAACACGAAAAGAGGAGCCTCGTGTTCTCCGAAACGGCGCGTCGTTTAAAATAATATAAGAAGAAAAAAGAAAAAGTAATAATAATAGAAAAAAACAAAGGGATAGAAAAAAAGAGAAGATGAAGATAAAGAAGAAGAAGTAGAAGAAGAAGGAGAAGAAAGTCGTCCTCGCTTTCTTTCGAGATACCTCAGCAGCAGCAGCAGCAGTTACCCTGGTTCTCTATCTCTGTCTCTTTCTAACATACAGTCGACTCATTTCTTTCGAGTTTATGCTTTGCGAGGCAAAGTTGAAAGTAGCCGGATAAGCAATAGCTTCTTTTCTTCGAAGCCAATTCTCCGCCTTCTCTTCTTTTTTACCCTCTCTCTTTCTTTCTTTCTTTCTTTCTTTCTACGATGGTTAGAGAATCAAAAAACATCTCGAGGCATTAGCCCCGGCCTGTTTAGTCTCTGAGCCGAGACCCAGGGGACGTCGAGTGCGTTCTAAAGCGGCGAAATGAATGAGAAAAAGAGAGTGAGAGGGATGAGGAAAGAGAGAGTGTTAAAGGGAGAGAAAGAGGGTAAAGACTACGTGTAAGAAAGAAAGAAAGAGAGAGAGAGAGAGAGAAAAGTGCCTGCTGCCAGGCATCAAGGTAGTGGCGTACGAAAATAAGAGAAAGGACGCTCTATTTCCGTCGGCAGGATGCCGAAACGTAAACGAGCGGTATCTTCTGCATCGAGAAAGAGAGAGAGAGAAAGAGACAGGGCCACGCACGAGACATCACCCGGGGTCGGTCCTTTCGAAAGAAGCCGTGAACAGCCGCGCCTCGTAATTTTTCCTTTCCTCCTAAGAAATCGCGCCTCTCGATGCCCCATGTCTGTTACTGCTCTGTAAGTCCCTTGGCTCGATTCGTCTTCGAGATTTTCGACACGGTTGTGCGACGAGGATGAACAAAAAAACAAAAAGAAAAAAAAAAGAAGGACCGGGGATCGAGTGGGTCGAAGCAAAAGGATCAAGAGTAAAAAACAGCCTTCTTTTGGTGGTGTTGTCGTGTCGCTTACACGGAAATATAGTTTCAGAGAGGTGATATCTTTGAAAAAAATTAACACAGCTTGGGTGAACTTCTCAACGCATCTTTTTGGATGGGTTACGTTTTCTTTCTTTTTTTTTTTTTACGAGATGAGTTCGTTTTTGCTTAGAAAAATAGAGTGCATTCAAGTGTTAAAAACTCTTGCCGGTCGTTTACTTTTTTTTTACCCTCCCCCTCCTTCTCTTCTTTTTATGAACTGCTTTTTCTCATCGATAAATCTTGAAAAGAAAAAAAAACTAGAAGATGAGAAAAAGAACCGTTTTCTAATAAAGTGTATTCTAAATTTTCGTTTAAAATGAACATTATTAAGATAAGATAGATAAAACATTGGTATGTCGAAAAGATTTATATTGATAGTTAACACATGTGAAAGAGATGATGAAGAAACTGTATAGTAATGTCTTCGTTTAATCCTCTAACTTCCTAAAACGATCACCGAGGACTAACGTTACGATCTAAACACTCTAAACTACATACCACTAGAGGGTCTCTCCCGTAAGTGGTGAGACTCGTTCGAGGATCCAAAGCTTTCGATGCTAACGCGTGTTCCAAAATAGTGTCACGACTTCGGCAAAGTGGATTTCGTATGGCAATCCTAGATCTTTCGTGGAACGATCTCTCTTTTCTCTCTCTCTCTCTCTCTCTCTCTCGTTTGCTCTTTCTTCCTCCAGCAAGTGTTCACCTTTAAGGATCAAAACTTTCGTCGCTGCGTTCCTGAAGATAATATTCTCCAGTCGGTATCTCCTGGAAAGTGAATTTATCATGCGGCAAATCAGGAGATCCCAACGAAAGACGATCTAGTTTCTGACGTTGTATTACATTGTTTCTGCTTAAAGCAGATTACACGACGGTTACTAACTCGATCTACATGAGAGAACGGTTACCGTTGAAGCGTGAGTGGAACGCCTTCTCCAGGACACGACGATGGCGAACTTTGGACAGCTCGGAGAAGAGCTCATAGAGAGAAAGATAGATAGATAGGTAGATAGAAAGAGAGAGAGAGAGAGAAAGAGAGAGATGAAAATAGGTAAATGCAAAACCTTGTTAAGCGATCCTAACACCGAATATTTCCTACAAAGTAAAAAGAACTCTATGAAGATAGAAGATATGCATTTACATACGTTTACGTGAATAAAGCGTAGGACATTTTTCTAAACGATGTAAACGAGACTTGTGAAAAAAAAAGATAGAGATAAATAGAAAGAGAGAGAGAGGAAGAGAGTGAGTAGAGGTAAATGGGAAAGAGCAGGCATGCGGTACAATCAAATATGTAAACGACGTCGATATTTGTCGAGTAACCCGTCGCGTTTCCTACACCGATATACTCTTCGATACTCTCTCTCTCTCTCTCACGTAACATTTTCAATGCACCCACCGAGAAGCTTCATGACGAATGAATTACGCGCGCAAATAAACCGAGAACTTCGATATAGAGAGGAGGACACGTTGCGTGGAGTCTCGGCGTTTATCTATAATATGTATAGCTACAATTTACGTATATACATATATGTAGAATGGATCGTTCATTTTATTGCGAAGCAAAGCGAACTTAGAATTTCTCGCTAACAGTTCGATAAATCGTGATCGATTGGTATAAATCGGGATATGAAAAAAAAAAATTAAATAAAAGAAATAAGATTAATAATCGTTTTTCTGTTATAAAATTTAACTACATATGAAACATAAAGAATATGACAACTATATCCCTGTGATAGAAATAAAATTAATTTAGTTAATATAACGATAACGCTCGTTATCTAATAGCATTAACTTTATTTCTAATCGTATCGATAAGTCAAATACATTGAACCGAATCCTGGTTTAGCAAATAACAAACTTCAAGAGAGAGAGAGAGAAATTAAATTTTATAATGGATAGTATTTATCGTTTGAAAATTTATTCGCAAACGATCGATAATTGTACACAATTGGAATTGTAATCTCATTCGCGAACGAGTTTCCTCGAAGAAACCACAACAACGACCAATTCGATTTTCTCCGAGTGACATCAACTAACAGTCTGCCATATCAGCAAGATTACTCAGACTCCACTTTGATACGCGTAAAACAGCCAGTCACAGGAGTTACGCTTGGAGAGTTCTATCTCTCTCTCTCTCTCTCTCTCTCTCTCTCTCTCAAACAACTCTCGAGAATTTCGTTGACCTCGATCGTTCTCGCGGGAAGCACGAAATTTGGCGAATTGCCTTTGGTAACGCCACTGGGAGAACCGATTACGTTCCTCGCAACGCTATAACCCTCGTGATAGCAACGAGTACCATCATACGCTATACTTTTCTACCTTTATCGCTTATAAATACGACGATCAGCTGCGGCTGATGTTCTTCTCCCAACGGCACGTTTAAAACTGAGCCTCGAGTGTTTCGTAAAATTGAATGTTTTTAACGACACCAGTGATTTTTCATTGAATTTAGTTAAAAATAAATATATCGTTGGAAAAAGTATTAAAAATTATTTCTATTATTAATTTCATTAATAATCATTGTATTTTAAATCTTAACATTTTATATTTAAAATAAATTTCATATTTAAAATAAATAAATAAAAAAAGTATGCAGTAAATTTGGTTACAAATCACGGAGTCAAATAATATGCATATTATAAGAGCTGCAATATCAATCTGCTATTTCCTAGAACTGCAAACGGAAGTTAAATATAAACAGAGAAATATCGAAAGCGGGAGAAGTTCGGCGAACTGCGACATTTTACCCAAGGAACACGCCAAGTGTGTTATCATTAACTAAGAATGCGATTGAATGAAGTAATGTATGTGTGTTGTGTGTACATGTGAATGGGTATAAAAACAGGAGTCTGGTTGAGTTTGTCAGTTCCTTCTTGCAGTTGAATTTAAATTGGGCCAAGTTATGCAGAAAGCTTTCTCAACTCTCGCTCAGTGATTTGAAATAGAATAAATTTAATTTGAAGATTTTCATGAAAATAATATTGAAATGAAGTAACTTTATTATTTATTTCCTATTTTTTATTATATTTTATGGTACATCCCGTATATATATAAATTGATAACCTTTCATATCTTTTTACCAACTTAGAATACTAATTCTTCATTCTCAAGTGTTATACCTATTATATTATTTATTTAAAATAAATAATAAACAGAGGTGGATGAAAGAGAAAAGCGTAGAATAGGTAAACCTAGGTGGAAAAAAAGATCATGATCTACCTAGTTGTATCCTGACGCAATCCGTTCTAGAGTCTCTAACGGTCTATGAGTAAAGGGTTAGCGAACTCGTGACGACAGGGGCAGACGATGCGAACAAAGTAGCCGGTAATAAATTCGTCGGTTCTCTCCTCCGACCTTGCTAGAGTTAAGCCGGCTTTAACAAACCTCGCGGTACGAACAGAAACTCCGCGGGATTTGGCCGGATTCCAGGCGGCGATTCGTTCGTTATTGTCTGGAAAATGGGTCGACTATAATTGCACCGTCCCGTGCACTTTAGATTCCAATCTCTCTTTCTCTCTTGCTCTAACTCTCTAACTCTCACCCTCTTGGGTGGTAGGAGATTCGCCGCGACTCTTCGACCAACCCCTTTCACTCTTCTCTCTTCTATGAACCCAACGAATAAGGATGGAAGAGAGAGAGAAAGAAGGGTGACGACCTCGTTCGAGTTTCTCGCAGTCGATCGCTTTCAAGTTCGATTTCGATTCCGCTTTTCGTCTTCCTTCCGCGGTTTCTTCCGATCGAATGGCTTCGATTGAGCGATGAACCGCGTTCTCGTGGCTTCCCAATTTCTCTTTCTCCCTTTCTCTCTTTCTCTCTCTCTCTTATTTTCTTTTTCATTTTTCCTTTTCACTCTCGTCCTCATCCCTTTCGCTCGTTTTCTTCTCGGAAGCAACGATATCTCTCTCTCTCTTTCTTTATCATCGATGAAGCTAGTTTCACACCAACTGAAATCCAGGACAACCTCTAGAAAGAGATAGAAATAAAAAGAAAGTCTTTTATCGATCATAGACCCTTTAATTTTTCTGCTTGCCACTGTATCCTTTTCCATAGGGCATGAAATGCTGCGGGGCCGTAGGAAACAAAGCTGTTAGATCGAATCAACGTGATTTATAAAGAGAGAGAGAAAGAGAGAGAAGGGGAGGGGAAGTGGAAGGAGGGGAGAGAGAGAGAGTTTATAAAGAATGCCAGTCGTAGCACGTTTTCTGAAGCTTTTCGATCGACGTCCAACGCCCTGAGCGCGAAGATACGGGTTCATAGAGAATGAGACCCGCATTCGCATAAGCTTCGGTGCATGAGCGACGACTTGCCTGAGGTTGGAGATCGCTATTAGCGTGCCGATGCACAGCACTACGTTCTTCTTTCTCTCGACATCATTATCTTCGCATTATGTCTTGAAAAGAGTAACAGAGATAGAGAAAGAGAGAGAAAGAAAGAGAAAGAGAGAAGGGATGACAAAATTTATTGCTACTAGAGCTGATACATTGTGAAAGGAAACGAGAGTATACACATTAAAAGAGTATTAAATCAATAGACTGAACAAACAGGCTAAAGTACTAAAGCAGTAAAATTGAAAATAGAAACTGATTTACGATTCGTTAAATCTATTATAGATAAGATCTAAAACAGAGTGATAACGGTTGACAATACATTTTTATAAATTATATTTACGAGTATATACGAATATATATATGTGTGTGTGTGCTCTTTACACAAATTAGTCAGTTACACAAATTCACGACGATAGAAATTTAAAACGAAAGATAAAGGTGAAAAATAAAATATATGTATAAAAGTGGAGTGGGCATGAATTCCGACACTTTAGCCGTTCGAAACGAATCGTAAATCGATCCTATACTATTGAGTAGGAGTAATCGCCGATGCGACGAAGAGTTTTTCGTGAGAAACTTTTGTTGTTTCTTGTTTCGTTTGTATTTTTTTTGTTTTTCCTACCCGTCTCCCCCTATACCCCCGTTTTCGTATCACGGATTTATGGGGATAAAATTCATGGAGAAACAATTTTCGGTAGCGAACCGATCTCTCTCGATAGAATCGATCGAGAGTTCTCGTATCGTATACTTCTACTACTCTTCTTCTCTTTTTTCCTATCTCTCTCTCTAACTCACTTTTTGCTCACCCTTCCCCAAAGTTTGGATCGCTTACCGATCCCATTCGAGAGATATCCGGCGTTATTCGGAATCCGCATTAACGAACGATCGGTATTAAAGGATCTTCTCTTTCTATCGTCCCTGTAACTCGATAGTCTCGAACGATGCCCGAAATCGACGAGAAACGGATAAATACGCGCTCGCCATATGGTTAGACTTTATCGATAAAAACAATAGAGAGAGAGAGAGAGAGAGAGAGAGAAGGAAAAGATAACATAAATCATTGAGATACGTTACTATAATCACAAGTTTGAAATTTTTTTATCATTAACATTAAGTTTGGAAATACTTTAATATACTTATTTTTAGTATTAATCAAAGATTAATTATTCCTACTTCGGTTCTGTATGATCTAATTCTTAGAATAAAGATTACTTTTTAACGCATAATGAATTTGATTTACGTCTTATTTCTAACAATAATTCTCGAATTCGACAAAAATACATCTCTAAAGAAACTTGAACATTTTTATCATTTTATAAAATATTATTACAGGATAAAGAATATCTTTTTGGAAGGGGGAAAAAAAAATGTTGATATAGTACTCGAATTATTTTTAAACTGTCTTGTAGAAAACAAAAAGAAGGAGAAAGGGAGTATATGAGTTTTGGAGTATTTGATAGGACTACCACAAAGATGGTTCGCACAGTGGTCTCTTTATAAACGATCTCTCGTTGTACAGGGTGTATCTATAAGAAGCTACGCAAGAAACGAGATCATAGGGAGATTCGTCACGATGAGAGACGATACAACAAAGAGCTCGTTACGACTCGTTTCGAGCGAGCTTCATTTTTAAATGGGAGCAGATGTTGGACCAGCGTCCTCGTAGCCTCGCGTATGCGTGTATATACTTCTCCAAAGGGCCAATCCCCGGTCACCCTTAGCGCACCTTTTTTTTCGGTGGTATTGAAAATTAAGGCATTGTCGCATACGCTCTGACGCCTTGACTCGGGATTACGAACAACAAATTTATTACATTCTTTTCCGATCTTTTAAATGCACATTCATTCTTTCTCCATTTTATTTGATGATGATAATAATAATAATAATAATAATAATAATAATCGAGCGAAAACACACGACACAGGACTTATTAAAAATAATTATAAAAACAGTCATATATATTCACTACCGGTATTAAATTAAATTTCTCGATTTTAATTTAACTAATTGTAAAGGTTATTCGTACTTTTGCTATGATTATGAAAAAAATATTAAAAATTTTATAATACATTTTAATTTTATATTATTCGTCTTACCTCTTCTATCAATAATACAAATTTTCCACAAGGGAATAGAAAAATGTAGTGTATTTCCAAAGTAAACGAATCAAATGAGACTCGAATTATATTTTTATAATCATAAATATTTTATACATAAAAATAATGATAATATAATATATGTACATATAAAATTTCTTGATTGAATTTATCACTCTAACGAAAATATCGATCAAAATGAAAAATGTATTATAAAAAGAGCCGATACTTAGAATATAGTCCCCTATTTATCCTACCCATATACAATAATCCAACTCCTATAAACCACTAGAGCCCTATAGATCCCCTGAATCAAACAAACAAACAAACAAACATTAAAAGCTCGAATATCGCATTAAACGATATTTCTGAGAGCGTGAAGTACGGAAGAATGAATAATCCGACAGAACGATTAGCTAAAAGAGAAAAAGAAAGTGGATAAAGAGAGAAGAAGGTATTCCCTTGCCAAAAGAGAGAAATGCACATACGAAATAAAAGAAAATAAATAAGAAGAAAATAGTAGTCTGGATGGACGTCTTCCTCTCGAGTGTACGCATGGGATCGTTTTCCGTGCTTGGAGCTTAATCCGCAATGATTTCTCTCTTCTTCTCTTTGTCTATCCTTCTTCTCTCTCTCTCTCTCTCACCCTCACTCTCTTTTTATCTCTGTCTGTAATTTTTTTTATTTTCATTTCTCTCTCCCTCTCATCTGTCCATCCATCTTATTCTCTCTTTCTGTCTTTCTCTTACTCTTATGTAGAAGAGCAGCACCGTAAAGCAGCAGCAACCGTGTACATGGTTTGCTTTCGCGGGCGTGGTTGGCCCGTTTTCCTCGATAACAACGCGTAATGGTAGTGCACGGGCTCTCTCGCAACCGCGGAGCCGAACGCGCGTTTTGCTTCGGGCGATAGCGACCTACGACGACGTGGAAGAGGAGGAGGAGGAGGAGGAGGTGGAGGACGGTTCGACGTACGCGAATGCATCGCGGAAAAGATATATCGTGCTTTGGAGAGAGTTACAGGGAGGGTGAGAGAGAGAGAGAGAGAGAGATAGCCGGTGGATAGATTCGAAACGGAGCTTGTGAGTCATCTCGATCACGCACACAGTCTTGTATCACTTATATACGTACACTCGTGTCTTCTTGGGAATTTACGAGGAAAAGGAACGAGTTTTTGGACTGGCCGAATGAATCTTCTCGCTTGGATTAGCTTCGTTAAGTGCCTTTTAATTCGTCGGCTCGTTCGTCGTTTATATTTTTTTTTTTTATTTATTTTTCTTCGAATTTGGTATCTACATAAATGATGAGACTTTGGATAAATTCATATCTCGTTTATGTATGTATGTATGTATGTATGTATTATAGATTTATACGTATAATGTTAATTTTTATAAATATGCATGTAACAATATGATTATTAGTCTATAAAAAGATCGTTGATAGTGTAGGGGGAGTTTAAAGTCTCCTGTATGGAATACATAGATTTAATACAAATGAAATCATTTTATTATCGACAATAATGATGTATTGTAGTCTTTGTTATCTAAGGTATTGTTTTTTATTTTATATTTCATGCATTATATGCTGTCATCGAATACGAACGTATAATGCGTGTTTACGTCGTTTCCAACTTAATGCTATTATAAAATATGTATGAGGGTAATGACGCCTGTAAAGTAAGCTTAATAACGAGACACATAGATATGTATATAGGTGAGTTAAAAATATGAAGAAATAATGCTAATCAAAATAATCTCTTCATTTGTTATTTATTCGTTTATAATATATTCAATCTGTAAACGATACTTTTAACGTTTCATTTAATAAGACGAATGAATCTTTCATTGCTAGTCATTGCTGTATATCTTTAACATTTAGTTTTCGTGTTCCAACTATTATAGTCTATATAATCTACAATACATGGATATAACTTGGTGCCAAAAAATCTGCATACATTATATGTACCATACACATATACTCATTCCATATGGAATAGCGCCAACTCTAATCCGTAGTAAATCTCACGTACCACAAATGCGACAGGACAACACGATTTAATTAAAAATTACACAAATTATATGTCCATTAACTAGAATAACATAAATCATGTCTATAATTAAAGATTTAAAAATCCTTTTTTTTCTCTCTCAAATTTTAATCCTATTAAATATTTGATACAAACAAAAAGGTTAATAACTCTTGTAGGAGTTAATATTTGAAAAAAGAAATAATAATAAATTGAATCTTCTTCGATAATATCCGTTAATTATTTATCGTAAAAGAGACTTCACTTATTTGAATCCAAAGTCGACTCCACTGGGTACACTGGTGAACAACCAACCGGTGGTGAGTCATTCTTTCATAGTAGTGGCGGTTCTCGATTCCTCGCCATCGAAGGAGCGCATGAGTCGAGAGGAAGAGCCGCGGGCATTTGCATTCAATGCCTCCACCATGGTCGTCTTCGTCGTCTTCGCCGTCGTCGTCGTCGTCGTCGTAGTCGTCGTCGGGTGTATATTCCTTTTCTTTCTCTTTCTCTTTCTCTCTCTCTCTCTCTCTTTCATCCATGGATATATCCTTATATACCCTACCCTACCTTTATAACCACCTCTACGATTCTTTTTAGCCGCGTACACCGGCCGAACTCAGGCTTACGCGTTTACCACCCGTAGCAGGAGCAGCAGCAGCAGCAGCAACAGCAACAGCAATGGCAACGGCAACCACGTCGGTGGCAACAACTACGAAATATACGCAGAGAGGAAGCACGCTTACGAACGTCCCTTGTACCATTGTGTCTATTTATGCGCTTTAATTACGTCAAATATGGCTCGAGACCGGGAAAGATCGTGGTTGGAGGTGGAGAAAGGTACAGCTTCCTATACTGGATGTTTCCTAAGTATTTAATATCCTGTATTATACCTATGTTATTCTAAAGTAAAATAGGATGGATTATACGTTCGTCTATTTTCTTTTTGAACTAAAATAATTTTTATCAAAAACAAGCTCTTAATTGTAATCAATACTTATTCTTTTTGAAAAACTTTATATTATTGTAATATTTTATCTACACGATTAATTAGAAATTATCTCAGATTTTTTCTTCTGTACGTAGAGTAAATACATTTTGGTAGAGAGAATGTTTTTCTTTTGGAAAAAAAAAGGTAATGAATTAAGCCGGCAAGCTACAAAATATATAAAAAGTATAATTATTAAAAGAACATTTCCATTTTTACAAATCCTTTCATTTTGACAAAATGATATAATAAATCGTTCTCGAATTTATCTCATACATACATATATGAATACTAAACTTTAATACTTTGGAAACACACTGTATAGAAAGACCTTTCACGTTAAAACGCACGAGCGTGCATGGCGTTATACCTTCGGGGGGGCCTTCCCTTGTATTGCCTTCCATCGCGTTCGGCTAGTAGTATAATGCGATCGTTCCTCTTATTCCTTCACTCCTTTTTCTTCCTTTTCTTCTTTTCTCTTCTCTGCTTCTTCTTCTTCTTCTTCTTCTTCTGCTTCTATTTTGCCTTATACCAAGCTTTCATAATGGCTTCAGCCAAGTTCGGTCTAGTATTTAAGAGTCCGAAGAAATGATGAAGAAAGTTTTCTTACGAATCGAAGGAATTCATGGCAGACTTCTTTTTCAAAGTCTTTCTTGAAGTACACCGAGTCCATTCGTTTTATGGATTCGTTTGGATAGTACTAGTGCAGTGTTTATTATTATTATTATTATTATCATTGTTATTTCTTTTTCTTATTATTTTTTTTTTTCAAAGATAAAAGTCGTTCTTTTTATCGAAGAGTTAGTCAAAAAATATATTCTTTCGATTGAGAGAACGCGGTTCCAATTACGCTCCATTTTTTTTTCTCCCCATTTAGCTTGAAACAAATCCTACCGAGCGCGACTATCTGGTTAAATAAATACGAAGCGAACGTTTTACGAAAATCCAACAGCATAAAGTAAACAATATCTGTCGCATATACCTAAAAGCGTCACTCGTTTCTGTATTTTTTTCCATACCTGCAATTTACGAATAAAATTTATTACTTTTTTTTAAATTTTTTCCATAAACCGAATATAAAACATTTATACTGATGATTTAATAGATATAATATACAGACTTTTATGAATTTACGATGTATTATTATGAAATATAATAATTATTATATCGTGCATTCTACTTCATTCAAGTTTATTATCGGAGAAAAGCTTTGTTTTTGATCGTGTTTAATATCCTTGACTATTTCCTCTCTCCGTCTTTGTCTTTTCTCTACCGAGTAAGTAAAGTAAGTAGGTAAGAAATATTCTATAAAAGGATCTTTGCCTGTAAAGGATCCATCAGAGGAAAAAATGGCGGCCGGGACAAATGCCGGCAGGCTTTCTCTCTCTCTTTCTTTCCCTCTCTCTCGATCGATGCAAATGGCCGTGTCGTGAGAGTTGGCCGAGAGGCGGAAGAAGGCAAAAGGTGGCCCCTGCCATTCTTCTTCCCCTTCTCTCTCTCTCTTACACTTACACTCACTATACGAACGATGTATCGTTCCATATCGTACCACCATCCTTTATTTCTTCCTCGTTCTGGGTATAGTTGATCTCCTAAATTGGGATACTCCTTGTTGAGTGTCTCTCATTGAAATCTTTCAACTCGAAGAGATATGTATTTCGATATTTTTATAACTTTCAGAGGTAGGGGCAAGAGGGCGGGGATGAATACGAGAGAGATAGAGAGGAATACGCAGAGATCTGAATTTCCAAACGGCTGAGAACGTTTAGAGTGGATAGGGTTAAACCGAATGGTGTCACTTGCTCTCGAACTCGTCCTCTAAGCGTTGCCAGGGTAATAGCCTGCTGTATTTGACATTGGCATCCTACACGACGAGAGAGAGAGAGAGAGAGAGAGAGAGAGCGTTCCTTGATATTTGTCCGTCTGCTTGGACGTCCATTGATTTTCACTTTGATCGCTTCTATCACAAATCGTAACTCTGATATCAGTCAAATTCGTTTCTTTTTATGATACGTGTCAGTGTTAGTGATTTGTTTATAAAATAGGTTTTCCATCAAGTGAACTTGTTCAAAATGTTGAAATATATATTTTAACAAACCTTGGAAAAGTATGTTAGATATTTTTAAATAGACTCAACATCTGCACGATATTTTTGATAATAGAAAAATTTTAATGTCATACTGCATATAAAAATAGGTATATTTATAATAGCATTTCGTTAGCGTGTGTTTCATAATTACAACGATATCTATGTTTTATTCTAAAGATTATTTTCCAGTTAGTAAAATATTAATTTTATATTCTGAAATATATACCTGATCCGATTTCACTAAACGCTAATTAAAATTATATTACATTTAATTTAACTATTATGTTTCTTTCATTAATAACTGATCGATTATATTATATCGATGCATTAATTAAATCGATTGATATCTCAAAATTATTCACTATATGATTCGAAGCAAATGCAGAGTCATGTATAGCGATAGATTTAAGTATTCGTACAATAGGAATACCCAAATGTATGTAAATTTATAACAGATAATAGTTCCCCGTTTCACATTATTATACAACATATCACAATAATCTTTATAAGCATACTTTTATAATGCTGAACTTAACCAAAGATTACAATCTCAGCCGGAGGCGTTTAAAAAAATAAAAAAATAAAAAGAAATAAAAGAAAAAGAAAGAATAAGGAGGAAGTTTAACGAGAATGATAAACACCACCCTTGGAACCAAAAGGGAATATCATTATTATCGAAAGGACGGAGTTATTACTATACGGACGTACCATAGGATAATATCGTGATTCATTGTCAACGTTAACGGGCATTTTCGGTGGATAATTGATAAAGGATACTCTTTCTGTCGTAGCTCGTGGCGCACATGTCACTGCGAGTTAATGGATGATAATAATGATGATCGATACGAAGACAACCGATCAGAGACAGGGAGAGAAAAAAAACTGAAAGAGAATGAGGGAGACAAAGATAGGAATAAAGAGAAGAAAAGAAAGAGAAAGAAATACATACAGGGTTGATATGGGAGAAAACGGTATTACGGAAATTGATTTACGTTAAAGGCGAGTGTCGTTGACGTATTAACCGCACGGTATATCTCTTTACCCCTTAAGGCCGTACCGAAACGCGCACGTGCGCTTTTCCGTGGCAAAATAACAGCAACCGATGCATCTCCTGGCCGACCGCATACGGGACTGCCGGAGAAACGCACTACGAGTAAATGCAAATACGCGATATTTCTTCATGATATGTGCCGATCGCAAATCGCGTTGCTCAGGCAAGATATTCCAAATCCTTTTTCATTCCAGTTTACAATAGTTCAACAATTTATTTGTTTCTTTCTTTTTATACAATGGAACTTGTCACAAATCGTACGATGAAAAATGTTCAAATAATATTAAAATAATATCACGATCAATGAATAATTATTATAAGACTTGGACGATCAAAAGTGATTAAAAACATTTGCTTTCTTTTTTGTTCCATTCTAATCAGTCTGCCTGATTATGAGTCATTCTCTTCAAAATGAAAAAAAAAAAAAAAGAAAAAAAGAACGTAGCAGGAACAATATCGTCTGGGGACGATATCGATCGAATTAAAGAATCTTTAGAAAGCTCGTCCGTCATTGATTGAAAGAAGAAAAAGGGGAGAGTGAGAAAGAGAGAGAGAGAGAATAAGAGTAAAGAGGCTGGAAGAACGCGAGTAAGATGGTAAACAATTATAAATATATCTTTGTTCTTTTCTCGAGACTTCGATTGACCAAACAGCAGTAGAAAGAAAGACATAGAAGGATAGAAATAGAAGAAAAAAAAAAGTAGAAAGAAAAAGAAAGGGGAAACGAGGGGTTGCTTTGCACCGCCGTGAATTGTTTCGGCATGCTTGTCGGTGCGTTAAGATGTCCTGCCGACGACAACCCCCTCGTTGTACCCCCACCATCAACAGCAACAGCAGCAGCAGCAGCAGCAGCACCATCACCATCACCATCACCACCACCCTCGAGCAGTCCACTTGGAAAGCCCTCATCGTGCGCAGATGGCAACTCTCTCTCTCTCTCTCTCTCTCTCTCCGTTCCTCTCTCGTACTCCTGTACGTGGTACGTACACGCGTATAGAGGGGATAAGTTCCAAGGGGGTTTAGACTCTCATTAGTTCGTCCGTTCGCAGCGTGGCGACCCCTCGAAACCGAGTGAGATAGAGATAGAAGAGAGGGGTAGGGAGGACACGGAAGGGTCCTTCAATTCTTTCGCTCCAGATCCCAACGTCCGTTAATTGGAGGTCGTTTGCCTACGCACCGGCTCTCGCCGAGGGTTAGTTTCCCTTTCTATCATCCGCCTATTTGTTTCGTTTCTTTCTCCTCCTCCTCCTCTTCTTCTTCTTCTTCTTCATCACTCATTCTCTCTCCTTCTCTTTTCTTTCTTTGTCACCACATTGAAGGCGCCAAGTCTCTGTGGTTCTCTCTCTCTTTCTCTCCATTCCCCTGTTTCTTTTTCTTTCACTTTTTCCCTGTCCTGAGTGTCGTCTAGCCGTTTGCTTCTCCAGACTCTTGGCCGTTTATCTCCTTACGGGATAAGATGAGGGATGAAGGATGAGGAGTAAGAAGAAGAAGAAGGAAGAGGAGGAGGAGGAGATGATGAGAGGGGTAGGAGAGATCGATGTGACATATGCTCACCGTCTTTAGCCGATAATCGCAAGGAAGCAATGAGTTGGTATGGGCTGTAAGGACCTTTTAAGGAGGTAATTTTAAAGGAGCTGTTAGGAAGGATAATGTATAGCAGATGGAACACGTGGGAACATGGGTTCGTTAACGTTCGACGAAATTGAAAGTGATGACGTTTTAAAGGATAATCGAAGCCGGATAATAAAGTAATTAAGAGCGTATGACAAAACATGAATGATAACGCGTGTTTATTATCCTCGGTTAAATATCATTTCACTTTGATAGATATTCGTAACACTTTAACCCTTGAAATTAAATTACCGCATTAAATATTACTGCGTAGATTTATTTGATTTGACAACGATTACAATAATAAATATTGTTTAAATATTATTATAAAACTATTATATCTATTAGATAAATCAATAATATCAAATCAACTATTATTACATCTGTTTTCGATGATTAAAAATATAACTTTTGTTAAAGAAATCGGATATTAGATTAGTTACGTTATAAATAGATACACATTAATCTCTCGTCAGTTGTTTATTATTTATCTTTATACGCTATATTGGATTTGAAGTTATCATCTTCCTTTAACATTTCTATTTTCTACATTATCGGAAATATTCCGATTATATCAAAGAATATTCGATTCAGTATACAAATGGCAATAAAAAATAAAAAACGAGAGAAAAATAAAAAGACGAGATGAAGATAGATAATAAGCTGAGGAGTCTACCGACGCGACAGGTTCATTAATTAAGCAAGAAAGCCAATTATACTCGTTTGAGACGGACCGGTGAACGAAACGGATCTTAAAATTTGTGAGGAGTGAAAAGTTTCGAAAATAACAGGATAAAGGAGGATGGAAGAAAGAGTAAAGGAGGATGACGGGTCGGAGACAAAAACTTTATGATACGAGAAACTAGACGATGGAGAATGACGAAGAAGAGAGATGAAAATTCTTCCACATAGACTAATATATCTATCTCTCTCGTTTGTTACGACAAGGAACCCCCGTAGCATCTGCTGTAAAAGTAAAATTATCGTGGCGATAACAGGGCGCAAGCCAGACGCGCCAGGAATGTCATCCGGTCTTTAAGAAAGAGCCACTTAAGATCACGATAAAAAGGTGTTATGTCTTCTGATAATGCGAGATCAGCGCGACTGAAAAAGTAAATACACACATACACACACAGAGAGAGAAGGAGAAGAAGAAATTGGATATAAAAGGAATAGGGAAAAAAAATGACAAACTTCAAGCACACGTGTGGTCCTTTTTCAACGACTAATGTATGACCTCCTTTATGCGTAAGATTTCCTTTTTCGAGATATCGCGATCGATCGAAGGATCGATCGAACGAAAGTCGTTCTGCCCCATGGCGCTTTTGTAACACATACCTACCTACTTACTTTATAAATCCGTTGTACATACATATGTACAACGGCGGTTGCAATTTTTCGAGAGAAGAGCGCCAGCTGTGCATTTGCATACTCGATACTCGATGAATAATAATTTTCACGAAACTCGATCGCGAAGATACTTTTTTTTTTATCGATACCGCTAAGTCGTCGACGAAATGTTGTTTTTATTATGAATTTATTAATTTCATACAATCCGGTAACATCGTAACGCACTCGTCATACCCCGTAGAATTTTCTTAAACGATAATACGTCCATTAAATAGAGAAAATTAAGATAAATCTCTCGTCACCCTACGGAGAATTTTTTCGAATAATTTATTCATCAATCAAACCTCTAAGAAAGATTGAAAAGAAGAAGATATGATTCTATACAAAAATATCATCTATGCTCAACTAAAACTCACTAATTGCATTTTCATCATTTTTTAATGAGATAATTGTAAAATTACACATTTGAATTTCATAAAAAGTATCAATAGTAGTATGTAAAAGTATTAACAAAAATGCATACTTTTCTCAAACCTGAATTTACATCAACTTTTTTGATTTATTTGATATCAATAATTCGTAATATAAGTTTTGTTCAAACCTTTTTGGATACCCTGTATAGTATACTTAAATATAATATATTTCCTGTATAATAAACATAACAGATAGTCGTTCGCATTTCAGTCGAATACGATTTTGATGCTAACATTCATACCTACCCTTTCCCAATCTAACGTTGGGCTTTCCGTTCCATGTAAAAAGTGATGTATTGCGTACGATAAGGCGTAAAAAGGACGAAGGACGAGGATTCGAAAGCACGCTCGTAATCCGTATCGATAAGCTCCGTTCGTAATGTCAGCGAGGATAAAACAAATGTAGGTAGGCACATATATATATATAGGTACATATATAGTACATACCATTCGATGTGAGGCAAGATGGAAAGAGAGATAAGGTTTGTGACTCTACCATTGGGGGAAGCAAGGATGAGCGAGGAAGGAAGGAAGGAAGGAAGGAAGGAAGGAAGAGGAGTAAAGGGAGTTCGTAGTAGTGGTAACGATGGGCCCGAATAGAAAGGGAAGGAGAAAGAAGAGTATGGAAAATCGATAACCTTGCTATCCGTAAGAGGTTTAGAACCATAACACCGTTTGGAGAGAAGAAACGTATTATCCAAATTTTAATTCTTCTTCTATTTTCATCTTTTTCTATTCTTAAATAATTAATTAATCAATAGGTATCTATTTATACTAGGAAAAAAAATCAAAGGAAAACTAGAGAAATAGAAAGAGAAACTAGTTTATATTGATACCTAGAAAACATGATATTGATTGATATAAAAAAATAATTGATTCTTATCGATCGGTACGTTACCTATGACGTGACACTGTAACTACCGTATCTGTCGTGTGTCACGTAAAGAGTGTCAAAATTGAACAAGATCCGAATAAGACTTCGATTTAACAAGTTATTTATTAAAAACGTCGAATGAAGGTAAATCGATATAATTCTTGACACTTTGATAAAACATTTTATCAAAATCTATCAACTATTGGATATTCTATGGTATTTTTATTTTTTCTTATAAAAAACTATTATGGAAATTGGGGTAGGAATAAATTTTTAAATTGCAAATTCTCTCTTGCACTTACTCTCTTCCTATCTTTTGTTTTATAGTAGTTTAGAAAAACTACCCTCTTCGAAGGGTCGTAGATGATCTCGAAAAAAGTTGGAAAGGTCCGTTTCGTAAGGGTTGCTAACAGTAAAGCCGATCGAACGAGCTTGCTTGCACGCGCGTGGTGTAAATGAAAAGACAACATCGTCAGTAAAGAAAAAGAGAGAAAGAGAGAGAAAGAAGGAAGGATACTGAACTGAGAATGATCGTTCCTGGAGCCGAACGAAAATATAACAAAGGGCCAACGCGTAACCCTGGTGCGATGATGCACGCGTGCCGTGTGCCTCGTCGCATCGAACCGTTTCTTCTTTTCTCTCGTCGCCTTTCTACGATGAGTCATACGTCATAGTCGGCATTACTCTACAACCATCACCATTACCATCACCATCACCACCATCACCACCAACACTACCACCAGCTCGCTATTTAATCATCGTTAGTGCCGCACGAACGCCAGACAAGGAAGTGGATTACGCTTCGCAATTTATTTCGCGCTTTTCTGAGTCTCGGCCGCATCGCCGTTTAACGTTTAATACTTTCTTTTACCTTATTCTTCGTTTGATTTATTTCACGTGAAATCGATCATTAGTTTAAGCTTTAATGTTCTTCATTCTATTTGAAATCTAATACCATTATTAAGTTAACTTGTAATTGTGTTCTAGTAATTATAACAGTTAAAACTAGATAAAGCAATTGAATATTATAAATAAATAATATAAATATTATAAAATATTTCATCAACTGTCACAATTATACCGAAACAATTAACATCTTTATTCACGGCAAATTGAGTGCTAATATTATAGCTCGTAAACCGGACCGGTTTTGATTATCATATTAATTCGTGTTTTCTGTAACTTTCAATAATAGTATGAAATACATTTTATTATTATTTTCGATCAGAAAGAAATTTATGATTAAATCATAAATTCAATGGCTGAATATTTAATAATCTTTCTATATTTCTAAAATCTTAATATATATATACGTATCAGATGTAGAAAAAAAAATAAGGAATAAAATCACACCGGTTTTCTGAATCGGTTTTCTGAATAAAGACTTTTTTCATTCATTCCTTTTCTTCCAATCGTTTTTTGGCCAGCTGACGAAGAAATCTTCGTCTTAATAGAAGAGACTTGCCAGATCCAACATAGTCCGCCTCCGGCTTTCTTTTATCTCTTTCTCTTTCTTTCTTTCTTTCTTTTTTTCTTTCCTTCTATCTCTCTTCTCGATCTTATACCTACTTACACGAGAGATTCGTCCTGTCATCGGCGAGCGAAATGCGAATTGCATAGGAATGACTTGGAAATTTGCCGGAGGCATCGAAGATATCCACCAATGGTTAACCTCGTATCGGGAGCAGGAATTATGTTCGAGATAGGATCTCCAGTTCTCTCTGTCTCCCTTTCCACCCTCTCATTTCCTCTCCCATAGCTTACCCCTCTCACCATCATGTCATTCGACGTAATCGTTTTGCGAATCGCAATTAACGGGATATCCAAATATCCATTTAATAGAATCGAGAGTAGAAATCGTATCAAGAACGACGTAATAATATCCTATCTCAGCATGGCTCTGTGGTTGCCGCAGGTATATACATATACATATATATATATATATATACATATATATAATATATATATATATATATATATATATATATATATATTACGTATGCATATATGTATGCATGTAGATAGATGTAAATACGTACTTGTGTCCGGAGATTTCTTGCTGGAATAACATTTATTTCAATTAATTTCCTTCCCAATGGTCGCTGAGAACTCCAACGATTCCCTATCGTTCTTGAAAACACGTACGCTGATTAAACGTCGACCTTACAAAAACGAACGTTTCGTCTGCACCCAGGAAAACTTACGGAAATAATATGCTAGAACGGAGAAAAATCATTTCAAGAAGAAATATCGTAATGTAAAGAACGGTATATGTATGTAACATGTACGTACGTGTAAATGTATGAAAGTTTATCTATAATAGAGTACGTGTGCTCGACGATAAAAATCATTCTAAAAAGACAAATTCGTTGAAAGTTTTTTTTTTGTTTCTTTCGTAAAAGATTCGTGATAAAAACTTTTGTTTACATCGTGAGTCACGGTAGTAGTCGAGCGTTACGTTGAGAGTGTTTACGTTAGCGGTTGTTCAGTGTTTTACTCGTTCGAAAGAGAATCACGAAGAGAGAGAATTGAAAAGTAATCGAGATGTGATTTAGATTTAATTAAATTTAAATTCAATCAGAAACACGAGAATAGCGTTCGAATGAATTTTTGTTCGATCGTCCAGGTATACTATTCGTTTCTTATTCAATTTTGGGGATTTAATCATTTAAAAAATACAAAAAAAAAAAAATTATAATATTAATTCTTCATTCTAGCAGAGAAAATTAATTGGACTTTATTTTTCTCTCGTAAACTTTAATGAAACGATAATAAATAAAAATCTCATTATTACCTCTTATCGTATCGCGTATCATTTAATAACATTTTATTTCAAAGAATATCATTTGAAACATAACAATATACCAAATCAAATTCTTCTCTTCATTCAATATGAATAACCCGATCGATCTTTTAGCAAATCTCAATAATACTTTTCTACCGCATGTATTTAACAATAAAACAACGAATCGAACAATGATCTCCCTTATCATCGTCTTCGAGTGCAATCTTCGAAAGAGGCTCTTGGAAAAGTGAAAAACAGCGTGACGTCTCAGCGCCTGAAGGAGTTCAAGTAAATCGACGAATAAGAAGAAGAAGAAGAAGAAGAGGAAAGAAAAACAAAAAGAGAAGAGAAGGAAGGAGAAAAAAGAAAAAAAGAATATGGCAGCCCGCTTCGTCCATTATTAGCGTGAACAGCACGCGATACATGAAGTAGTACAACGGCACGCGGTGACTACGTACGAACGAGCTAGAAAGATATTCAAGAAGAACAAGAAGAAAAGGAAGAGAAGGAGGAGAAAGAAGAAGAAGAAGAAGAAGATGGTTGACTTCGAAATTGACTGCACTTCCATCGAGTACACCTCCACCTCTTTTTGATCCTCTTCTCGTCACCACCAACTGACACAGCCAAAGGCTCTTCCCCATTACGAAGAGAGCATCGTACTTGTTCTGTCTCTCTCCATCTTTCTTATTCTCTTTTCTGCCTACCACTCACGCGTTCCACCGTAATAGGACTTTAATATTATTTTGTAGTCGATGTAACGTGCACTGGGCGTACACCTTGAACGTAATAAGGGTACGAGAATATGCCATTATACCAGCGCTGATTCTCTCCGAACGATCGTCGGGTCCCTTCAAACAACGGAGAGTAATCCTCCCTCTCTCTTTCTCTCTCTCTATCTCTCTGTTTATCTCGTTCAATCTGACTACGAAGATCTTCTTTCTCTTACCTTGTGTGCGTCTATGCGATTGTGTGTGCACGGAGAAAGAAAGAGATAGAAAATCATCTTCAATGTAACCCCCTAAGGGATGATCGACCACAAATCCTTCCACGATCGATATTTTAAAGAAGAATAAGAAAGATAGAGATATTATAAATTTTATTATAAAGAATACTGACAATTTATGAAAAAAATCTTGAAAAATACTGATCCAATAAATGGTAAAGAAAAAAATAACTATTCTTGCAGTATTGTTAACATTAATTAACTATATACCTTTTTCCTTCTTACTTCTCTCGTTTAGATTTTTATCGAGATTCCTTCTTAACGAAAGAAATGAAGAGAGAGCGAGAGCGAGAGAGAGAGAAAGAGAGAAAGATAAAAAAAAGTCGTAAATGGGCCTCGATTAAGCGTCGAAAGCGGCGTTGTTTGCGGACGAGCTACGAATTCTAACAAGAGAATCCTTTTTACGAGACACGTAGCACATCGCGAAAATCCGTTAACTCGCAGAACGCGAAGCCGCAACGCCATCGATGGAATCGAACGCTAATCGAACACTCTAGCTGCCGGTACCGTACCAACCTTTCGAGCCTTCCATTTAAATCCGTAATTTTATAAATTGCCGGATTTAATCTCGATCGGTCATAACTTAGCCTTCGTCCCGTCGTTACCGTTCCACCGGCTTAATGCACTCTATTCGACGACGAAACCCACCCCCGTCAACCTTCCACCGAATCCCACCCTTCTCTCCCCTTTTTTTTATACCCTACGTCTCGATAACCTTTTTTTCTCTCACATTTTTCGCACTTTTCCCATTATTTATAGCCCTCTACTACGTTTCGCTCATAACACCCCCCTACGAACTTCTGGAAAGCTCCGACAAGCTCTTGAGCTTTTCTTTTCTTTTCTTTTCTTTCTTTCTTTCTTTCTTTCTTTCTCCCTCTCTTTCTTTTCTTACTTTCTATTTTATACAAATAGAATTCATACGTATTAACTTTCTTCCTGAAACCAAATAAGATGTAAAGTAAAAAGAAAATTCTCTCTATGTTTGCTCACATTACTTACTTTCTTACACATCATATCTCAAATATCTATTTTACGTTGAAAATCTATGTAGACTTGTGCCATCATTCAAAAGTATTTTTTTTTTTTACCAACATCTATATTTGCAATGATCAAACTTTGAATACGTAGAAAAATAATTAAGCATAGAACTTACGATTGAACAAACAATATTTTCCAACCTTTACCTTTCAATACTGCAAGAAGGAGAAATAGAGAAAGAGAAAGAGAGAGAGAGAGAGACAAAGAGAGACCGTTAAATCGGTCTTGGTTCTCTTAATGGACGCTCGGCTTCGATCGATCGGCTTTTACGGGGTTTCAAACAGCCCCTTTCTCCGTCCTTCTCTAACCCTTCTCACCGCGATGCTGGTGGAACGCTTTCCGAGTAATCCGACCTTGCGCGACAAATGGTAATGGTATACGTCAAGGTGAGAGCATTAACGACCGATGCCACGACGACGACTACGACAACGACAACGACGACGACTACGACGACTACGACTACGACTACGACTACGACTCTTCAGCTTCTCCAACGTCGTATAATACTCTACACCGGAATTCGATCGGACGAATTAGTCTCTCTTCAAGAAGTCGAGAATTTCTCTATGAAACGAGACGAATGGAGAAAGTGAGATAAAGAGAAAGGAGAGATAAAAAGAGATCATACAATAAAAAAGTTAATCCATTAAAGAGAAAAAGAAGGAAAGAAAGAAATAAAGACGAGGGAAAAGGTAATAGAGGTAGAAGAGAAGAAGAAGTAGGGTGTTCATAAAAGTCGCGAAAAGAATATAACTCGAAATAGACGAAACGATTTTTTGTTCCTTATCTTCTTCCAAGAAAATGAGAGAACAGAAGTGCAAGAGCCTAACGAAATAGCTATCATCCCAGCCAATCCTCCCTATCTCCATCCTCTTTCTTATCATCACCCTACCCTCGTTGTTTTCTCGTAATATCACGCGCTTCCTTTCTTTTCTTCTTAGACAAAAATTCGACGCTTGTACAAACTAATTTAAGCGCGAGTGAACCAACGAACACGCATATACGTACTCTATAAACTTATATGCGTAGTTATATGTAAAAGGGGCAGTAAAAAGAAAAAAAAGAGAGAGAGATAGAGAGATGGAGAAGGATGGGAATGAGAAAGAGGTTGAAGGTAGGGTGGAACAGGGAGAACAGAAAAATGAAGGAAAGCTCGGTGGTAGTTAGGAAAGAGAGTGGAAAAAGACGAGCAGCATGAAAGGTACCGTGCTTTTCTGCGCGTGGCTATTTGCGCGGGTACCGTAGACTAAAGTAAAGTCCTGAACGAGAAAAGAGAGAAGAGCCAGAGAGATAGAGAAAAAGAGAGATAGAATGAGATAGATAAAAAGAGATAGAATAAGAGGGAAGAAGACGAGACGACGGGCCGGTCTTCGACGAGCTAGCTTTGCCGAGAATTTGGAGAGAATTTCCAAAGGTTAGGAGGGTGAGTTGGAGGAGGGTGAGGACGATAAACGAGGGACTTGGGGCGAGGCGAGTCAAGAGCTCAACCCATACGAGCCCGACCCTCTCTCTCTCTTTACCCGTCTTCTCCATGGATCGAGAGAGAGAGAGAGAGAGAGAAAAGGGATTACGATCGATTTACGTCGAAATCGCTTCGACCGTCGTTCCATAAACGATACCTATGCAAGCCTCCTCTCGATTCTTCTTCCTCTTGTATCTTCATCTTCCCTCTCATTCTCTCTCTCTCTCTCTCTCGCTCTCGTACTCGTTCTCTTTACCATCCACTTTCCTCGCTTCCTTCGCACGTACAAACTCGCGACCATATCTCTTGGCCTTTAATTACGTCGTTTACACAGCATCTCCTACCCCTCTTTTCTTCTCTCTTTCTCTCTTTTTCTCTCTAACAGCTTCTCGTGTTTAACTTTTTTTTTTTTTTTTGCCGAGCCACCACCCCAGACAAATAAATTTCTACATTGACTCGGCCCTAGACGCGTATATTCGCGGCGGCCGCTTTTAAAGACCGTTATTCCGTTCGCGAAGATAAATGTTACATTGCGCACACACGGTATCATAGGTATTATTTCGAAATTCGCACCAACGGTATCTACCTTCACGAGGAATGTGTTTACTTCTATTTTCCTTTCTTTTTTTCTTTACTACTACAGCTTCGTTTTCTCTTTTTCTTTCATCTCGCATAACGTTCGCATTTTTATTTTGATATAACGAGATTACGTTGTTACTGTAGATCGGAACGTTTTTGTTTACCGATGTAAATATTGTACGCAACAGAAGTTGTATGAAAAACAAAAGAGAAGATACAAATAATATTTTTGTAACTTTTACATATTAATTATTCGATAGATTGATCTTACAAGTTATCGAGAATAATCGTCTACGAAAAATATACAAATGTATTCATATTTATTTTGAATATTTTCATTCAATCTGGAAACCAACTAATACATAAAGATTTTCTTTTACTATATAAGACGAAACCTAAATACTATTTTGATTTATTTTCTTAAAAGGTATCATCCCTTTTAAGGTTGTAACAAAATTGCTGAACCACCTTATATATACCTATAATACATAGTAACACATATAGGAATCTTATGTAGAGTATAATATATATATATATACCAATGAATCTTTTTCGGGACAAAGCGAATATTCGACGAATCTCTCGAGTTTCGTCAAAGAGAGAGAGAGAGAGAGAGAGAAATAGTAGATTGATAGAAGGAGAAATCGTTGGAATCATCGATCGACAATACACATACTCCTACCTACCTACCAGTGCTTTAATGCTTCGTGCATTTGGATGATTGCAGTACTACGAGACGAGTTTCGGACAGAACCGCAGAACACGAGGGTGGCTGCTGGAGAAACCGCCATGCTAGAATGCGGACCACCCAGAGGTCATCCGGAACCAACCCTCCATTGGAAGCGGAACGGTCACGTTATAGACTTGGAAAACAACAAACGGTGAGTACTACCGAATCATCCATTCTCTGCCTCTATCTTTCTCTCTCTCTACCTCTCTATCTCTACCTCTCTACCTCTCTATCTAACCCTATCTCTCTCTCTCTCTCTCTCTGTAGGTATATATATCTTCTCTATCTTCGAGTTTCGACGTCCTGTCCATTCTCTATGCATTCCCCATCAATAACCGTGTCAGAATACGTCCTTCATGTCTTCAAATTAATACGCCTACGAGTTCTATAAAGGAATAATTAATAAATGCATGTCAACGATTTAAAATAATAAAACGTCGATAACGAGAGAAACTAATTACGTCGGATAGACCGTGAGCTTTCGTATTTTCTAAATTTGACGAAATTAATAAATTATTTCATTCCTTGCTGATTGGAATCGAATCGTTTTTACGCGGATATACTTTTCTACTATTTTATTTCATAATATCGCGATAATTGTATCCTATAAGTAGATTTTATTTGTAAAAAAGAGGAAGAAAAATAGGAAAGAAAATAATATGCTCCGTATCAATGAAAATCCATGTTGAATTCGAAAGAACTCGATTGTACGTTTAAACTCCGAATAATCAATATCGTCGAAAGTTTCCAGCCCTATCCGATAGAAACAACAAACGGATATATCGAACGGACGATAATTTAGACTCCGGAGTAGTACGAATGAAATCCGGTTACGTTTAGCACGCACGTTTCTGACGTGCACGCAGAGTGCGCACTGCCAGAGCAGCATTGCGCGCGGGCTTGCGCTTAATGCCCGTTCGAAGAGCACGGAGGAAACACGATCTCTCGTCGACAGCGAAATTAACGGGCGCTATAAATTAAAGGGTGTAATCGAGGAGCGATTGATTTAATGCTGCCTCGTCGGCTCTCTCTCTCTTTCTCTCTCTTTCTCTTTCTCTCTCTCTCTCTCACTCTCACACTACCATACTACCATACCTTCGAACCTCTCTCCGAACTCGTTAATTAGTAGTCCGTCCGACGGTGACATTCTACGTGCGTGTTTGTGTCCCCTCGTTCCGTCCCATCTCTTTCTCTTTCCCTCTGTCACTCTCATAAAAAGAGAGTAATTTCCATTCCATGTTTTCCATGATGAACCAATCGATCGAAACGATTTGCCAATGACTTTTCCCCTACTCATCTTTTTTTTCTACCTTCTTTTTTTTTTTAGAATCACTCTCGTCGACGGTGGAAACTTGTTGATCTCCGACGTAAGACAAGCGGATCATGGAAAATATCAATGTATTGCCGAAAACATGGTCGGACTTAAGGAATCTAATATCGCGTTACTCACTGTACATGGTATGAATTATAATTGGTTCTCCTCATTGTTGAATGTTCTTCGTTGAATCGTCAATTATAAAGAAAAAACAACGCAATTCATGAAATTAATCAATAGAAGGTTTTCCATAAGTCCAGATTACAAAGTCCATTGTTTCAAGTGGAAAACGCTTTCAATGTTCATTGAAATAGTTGAGAATAATATAATAAAATATGTATAAATCCGAGAATGCTAGACTTATAGGGGTACCCTATACAATGAATTTACTATGTATTGAACCCTTAATACTTGGAGTATTCCAAGAAAGTAAACTCGACTAAATTTGGAGCATTAATTCCTTTTAGTGAAACCATACTTCACTGCCATGCCAAGCAACCAAACTATTCTGACGGATCAAACCGCGGAATTTGCCTGTCGGGTTGGCGGGGATCCACCACCTGAAATCTTATGGCGTCGTAATGACGGAAAAATGCCGATTGGCCGAGGGCATATTCTGGATGACAAAAGTTTACGCATCGAGAGGGTAACACCCGAGGATCAGGGAACGTATATATGCGATGCGGAGAACGACGTAGGCGCTATTTCGGCGAGTGCAGTACTCACCATTCATTGTGAGTATAAATAGAAATAATCGATTGGTAGAGCTTGACTCATTGTCTCGGAAATAGTTCCTACTAAACGACAACAACGAGGACGCGTTAGTTCGCATAATCGAGTCAGATATTTCATTTTTAATCTCTTGCCAACGAGTCATTAGCGTCATGGAGATACTAAAAATAAATGGACACGTTCGCAAAACGTCGAAACCGGTATGTGCGCTAAGCCAAGCTATTGTAAATTTACTACTTATTTCCTTAATGCATTCTAACAACCGGTCGAAGAATACGAAGGCTTCGCTTATTTAAATGTCACCTCGATAACGTTACTTTTCCTAAACACGATAAATCCCTTGTTCGCTGTCGTTATAGATTATTTTTTTTCTTCTTTTCTCGTCGATAAAAAATATGATGAATTACTTGAAAATGTCAAGGAAACATTTATAATTGAAATTGATTTAAATAAATTATCACTGTGTTTGTTAACAGCGAGACCAGTATTCATAAACTTTCCGAAAGACGAAACAGTTAGTACCGGATCAGACGTGTCCTTTTCATGCTCCGCTCGTGGTTCTCCGAAACCCTCGATATTTTGGACCCGCGAGGGTTCTCAAGAGCTGATGTTTCCGGGAAACACTTATCAGGAACGATACACGGTCACTCAGGACGGAAGTTTGCGCATAAAAGGTGTGATAAGGAAGGATGAGGGCCATTATGTGTGCAGCGTCATCAGCCAAGCTGGTGCTAGTACGGCGACTGTATTCCTTCAGGTAAGTCCTCAACACCTGAGGTAACAATAATAATCTAAAGGTGCACGCTCCGGAGGTATCATAAAAATGGAGACAAAGACTTTATTACACCTGTACAAGCTCTTAACTCGTTATCTTTTGGAAATAAAACGAAACAAACCAAAAACATAATGCTAAACGACTCATTCTTTCCTGTTAACAAAGGTGATGTCTGCCGAAGACATACCACCTCCGATAATCGAGTTGGGCCCAGCAAATCAGACACTTCCCGTCAAAAGCGTTGCTACGTTACCTTGTCGTGCCGTTGGTACTCCAACTCCAAAGATCCACTGGCACAAGGACGGTGTTCTCATCCAACTAGGAAATCGTATCACGATGGCTAACAATGGAACATTGTTTATCGATGATCTTCAAATGAGCGATTCTGGGTTATACACGTGTATTGCAAGCTCAGAATCTGGAAATACATCTTGGTCTGCTACATTGACGGTTAGCACGACGACGACCTTTCACAGAACTCCGGAAATATCGGCATTGCCGCAGAGTCCGAGCAAATCTAGAATCATAAACGCTACTAGCAATTCGGTTACTTTGACCTGGAGTCCTGGCACCGAGGGCCAAAGTAAAATCATTGGTTACAACATCGAGTACTTTAGCAGCAATCTGAATACCGGCTGGGTCGTTGCTGCTACCGGTGTCACCGAAGATACATACACCGTAAGTATCATAATTTAGTTTCATTATAAATTGATGAATAAGTGAATTTAAATAAGATTATTTTATTACAACTGTTTATTTCACTAGAAATGTTCTCTCTTAAAGTATTTCCATGCGTCCATAAATATAAGTAGTAATAATAACGATGACGATGATAAAGATCAACATTTCCTGTTACAGGTAATGGATTTAAAGCCTGACACCAACTACGTGTTCCTAGTGCGTGCCGAAAATAGTCACGGCTTGTCGCTTCCTGGACCGTTGTCCGATGTCGCTCACACCAGTAGCCTTGATCAACGGACGGTACCACAGATAGAATTGATTCGCGCTAGGGATCGGCTTAACAGCGAAATACTGCACTTGAAGGAAGTTCAACCGTTGAGCAGTACCAGCGTTAAAATTATGTGGGACGTAAGTTCGAGATCAAAAGCGGTTACTTGGACAGTGACAAACGCAAATCCCCTTCGTCCGGTTGAAAGCGATCCTTGAGCGCTTCCTCTTTGTGTTTTAGATACTTGGCGCAGCTGATTTAGTTGAGGGTCTTTATATACGGTATCGTGAACTCACCGAGAAACCAGAATATCGTATGGTGACTGTACTCAACGCCGGTGCAACTAGTTACGTTCTAACCAATTTGGAGAAGTACACGCGTTACGAGTTCTTCCTTGTGCCATTCTACAAAACTATAGAAGGGAGACCTAGCAATGTGAAATTGGCTACAACTTTGGAGGATGTACCGTCTAGTGCACCGGAAAACGTTCACGTTGGTATGATCAATATAACTTCGGCGTTCGTACGATGGTCACCACCACCGAAGAATGCACAAAATGGACAATTGACAGGATACAAAGTGAGATTTGTATTTAACTTTATATTTCGTTAAATACGACCAATTAATACGATTAATACGATCAATTCTTCGGTGTTAACTTTATATATCTTATTTATAGATTCAAATAAAGAGCAACAGCAGTAATAAGGTTCTAGGTCAAATGTCGCTAAATGCTTCTACAACATCAGTCGTGATCAATAGTCTCTCATCGGGTGGACTTTACACGGCACGCGTAGCTGGTTTAACGCGTATTGGATTAGGACCTTTCTCAAATCCGACTCTCCTAAATATGGATCCAGGTCAATTAACGCAACTTCCACCTCGGACAGATCCGAGTCACGGTAGCGTCTCCATCGTTCGAGAAACTTGGTTCCTAATACTGGTAATTACGATGGTCTTCGCTGTCGTGGCTTTTCTCTTGGGTGCTCTTTACGTGAGACGCAGACAGGCAATGAGCAAACAATTAGGTCATTTAAACGTTCCGGTGAGTACGGCAAACGACATATGTCAGCTGAATAAGGACACTTTATGGTTGGAACGTGGCTGGAGACCATCGAATACTCTGCAGGGTCCCACAGATAAGGAATGCGAAACCAAGCTGTTAAATAATCAGCAGATGCTTGCTCCAGGTATCGTCAGCATGACTGGCTCGGAATACGCCGAAGTTAACTTGACTACGTTTTACAATTCGAGAAAGCAATTGCAAGCACCACCTGAACCATACGCTACTACTACATTATGCGTAGGCAATCGAAGTCCAGACTCGATGGAAACCAGTGGACAGAAATCAAATTCCAGCGATTCTTGCATGAAACCTGATTACTCCAGTTTGGATTCTAATCAAGAACACAACAAATCAACCATGTCACCCAGCAGCGATAACACTAGCAGCGTGTACACTGATGAGAACGCTGATATACAAAGAAGACCACAATATAGGATACCCTTATCAAACGATCCCCAAAGTGCTGTAAGTACAAGCAGCACAGCTATGCCCAACTGGTGCGACATGTTACCACCTCCGCCTGAACACCCACCTCCTTCGGGAACATTGTTGTCTGGAAGAATCCAACAACAACAACAGCAGCCGCAACAACAATCGCAACAACAGCAGCATCATCAACAAGTCTCATTCAGTCCTCACTTAGGTAAGAGGAACATTCAAAATGATTTAGACGGTACTGGATCGTGCAATTCGCAAAGCCCACCGACACCACCTATTAGAGCAGGCAATAGTTTCAGTTCCTCACCAACACCCTGGACTGGACAAGCTCCGCACGACATAGTCGCTCACGCGAATATGCAACAGAGTGGAAGATACACTACACTGCCACCGCAAACTAATCCACCGCCAGTTCCCTGTTTCCCTCAAGGCTTCAATCACTACGACTATAAAACTCAAGAGAACGAGTACGAAAGTGGTTCCGTGATTTACGGTCATCACAATGGCATCCCGGACAACTATAGAAATCACGACAACGCTTTCAGCCGTATCAATCATCCTAATCCTCATATAGAACATTCGGTCGCCATGAGCGACGATATTTACAGACGCAACGATGCGATATTCCGCGGTGAAGATCTCTATCAACAAGAAAATGACGAATGGGATAGAAAATCCTGCGATTCCAACACCCACTCGGACATATGTTACTCTTGCTCCGAATCAAGCTGTCTTTACGCCGATACTATCGAATATAACAATCAATTCGCACAATCCGGATGTGCTCACAATAGAACCGACTCGAGAAGTAGGGACAACAAGAGTCCACGTAGAAGAAACAACAGAGCTTCGTCTCCTGCTTACAGCAGCGACAGTAACTACTCTTGTATTCCACAAAGGCAATGTGGAAGCATCGGCTCGCAGGACAGATCGAGGCATAATCGTTGCAAAGGTAATTAATCAAAATTCTTTTCTGTCATCCAATACTTATAATAATATTTTTCTTATATACGGTTTTCATAACTCGACTTTAACAAATCTCGATTGGTCGTTTTCGGTTTTTTTTTTGTCCACTCCAAGACATATCCTGGCTCTTTATTTATACGGAAATACGAAAGATGAGACAATGGGGTCATTCAGGAAGTCGAGTATTCAGTGAACGCCACATGTAATTGGTAATAATTGGTAATTGGTAGTTTAATTGGTAATTGGTGTAATTTTACTTCAAGATTCGTCCAACCGACTTCGATTGGTCAGTGGCAATCGCCAAATGCAGAGTAATACCGAACGTCCTGAATGCAAAATAAATTTTATGCTGTTTGAAGCTTGTTATAGACAAACACTGGATCTAGTTAGATATAGAAATAATAATACGATACATGAATATTACAAAAAGTTATAACTGATCAAAAATCATATAAAATATAACTTATAAAAAAATTCTAATAAAAAATAATAATTCATAACAAAATGCAAGAGTTGAGTTTCTAGTTAGAGGTAATATTAACGCAAATTTTCTATTATTATTATTGTTACAGACAAAGTGCCTAGCTTCTCTAGAACAGGTAGTTATCCCCAGCACAGTTCTTCAGCATCCAATACGATGAGTAGCTCCGGAAGTCAAAGATACAACAAACTCAACAGCCTCCTAGCGAGTGCAAATAACGCAACGGGAGTTTCAGAATCTAGTCGCCCTAGCGATCATCGCGACAGCTAAGTCTGAATAAGAAGAAAGAAGAATCTATCAGAACCTGCCTTGGCCAACGAGGTTGTGGTCGAAGGATCTCATTTGTCTGGCACATATTAAAAGTGCGAAGACTCGCGAACGAACGAACAAACAGACGAACGTGTACACGAACGTTTTGTTTAAAAAGAGAAAAAAAAGAAGATGAAGAAAAAATACAAGAAACGATCTTACCGGCGAAGCGTTTCAACAGAAACAAAAAAAAGGGAAAAAAGCAAAAGAAAAAACAAAAGAAAATCGACTTATGATGTACATTATCCCATTGGTTATCAGGAGGAGGAGGAAAAAAGGAGGGGCTTTCAAATCTAAATTACTTGTACAAAGTCCAAGAATTTATGGCTTTTCTCTTCGAGGCGAGAAATAGAAAGGCCAACGACAAGACGGAGATCGATGACGATAATGCATTTATTAAGTATCCTAATTCGTTTGTCGTGTATTTTAAGGCATTTCATTAGAAACATCTTCTTCCTATCCAATTGATGAAAGGAGAAGATAAGCGAGAAGACTGGGTGTAAAAGAATAAAGAAAATGAAGAAGAAAGATAGAGGATGAAGACTAAAAAGAAAAAGAAGAAAAATAAAAGACAATGGTGGAACAAGGCCAACTTCCGAGCAATATATAAATAGTAAAGTTTTTCTCGATACGGGCGCTATTTGTGCAGGACTAGGAACGTGAGAGTAATCGACAATCGGTCTGGTTCGAGTTCGAGGATAGTATTAGTCGGTAAACGAATGGTGAACGGCTCATTTGAGTTTTCGGTAGTTCTCAGCTCTAGTAGACTATTTCGAAACTTTCCGATAGAGTTTGACGATCCTTGAATCCACCGATCTTTACCAACTAAACCACGTTACACTCTTTAAAAGCGTTTAGAAGAGACACCGTTTCGAGTTTTAAAAAGTATTTTAGAAAATCTAATGAACGTCTCAACGTATCCTATCGAGTCATTTCATTAAAGTTATCCAAAATAGCCGAACTCGAGCTGGCGCGAAATTCTAATACTTGATATTACTTTATCCGGTCGAATGAAAGTTGTAGTAGGATTATTATCATTACTATTATTATTATTATTATTATTATTATTATTATTATCTTCATTACCATGATTATTATTATTATCATTATTATTATTTTTTTTATTATTTGTATTATTATTATTATTATTATTATTATTATAAAAAAATTACGTAGGGAAAAAATGTTCCAAGCGCGTCTTACGTTCTCATACGATATTCTCGCACGGAGAGAGATTTTTTGAATAGATCGATAAAGTAAGACGTGGCATTTATTTTCGAGAGCTTGTACATTCTTGCCACGACAAATAACGAATACATATTATTTTGGATATGATGTTCCTAAAATCATAAGGAGATTAAAAGAAAAGAAAAAAGAAAAAAAAAAGTTTAAATCTTATTAAGGAAAGCGATATTTTCGCGGTGATGTATTAATTATTAAATTAATTGATAATTCTTCCAAAAGAGCGAAACGATACGCGCGCACGCACACACCACGCATACGCATATTACATAACATATGCATATAGGGCCAACTCAGAGTTTAGGCACAAGAAGCACCAACCTGAACGCGCAATAATCTTGAGCCGATAATAACGTAGAAAAAAGTAATCGGAAAGTCAAAACATTTTGCTGGTAATGCAATATTCCCTAATTGCAAGGAGGATCTCGTTTTTTTAATTTCTTTTTTTTTTCTATTGTCATATTTGATTTATCATACCAGGAGAAGCCCATATTGTTTTAATAAAAATATATAATAAAAAAAAAATAATAATCAGCCGCTTAAAACCAAACCTCGATCTAGGGGTGCTTCATACCTTTGAGTTAGCTCTGCATATACATACACATGTACATACACGTAGCTATTTATGTAAACACGAAAACGGATTGTGTAAGCACCCAAGAGATGAGAAAGTAATGACTTGATTATTAGGCACTTTTATGCACGAAACGAAAAAAAAACAAACGGACTAACGGACTATTTGACTGACCGAATAACGTTTTATAATATATATAGTATATAATAACTCTCTATATATATTACATATACTATATATATTATGAAAAAATAGTAACGAAAATGTAAGATGTAAGTATTATCATATCAAACTTTTGTATACACTGTACAAAGTTCTTTAAAAAAAAAAAAAAGGAGAAGAAAAAAACAACAAGATTTTAGTCATTAGTTTATAATTTACGACACGTGATTAATTTATATCTGTATACTTCGTAATTGTTAAGGGATACCAGGGATCTTGAATAATCATATAAATAATCATAATAACGCTATGAAACCTGCATACACGTGGAAAGAGTATAAATAAGTTGATGAGAGATGACAAGGAACAGAGGGAACGAATTTCTCTAAAAGAAACGAAAATAGTGCGACGAACAATAAATCGTTGGAAGTGTACCTGTGTTTAAAAAAAAAAAAAGAAAAAAATCGAAGGGGAGAGAAAGGAATGGAAAAAAAAAAGAAAAAGTGATTTACATTTTACGTACCTAGTGCATTTCAGTGCGCTGGATATTTTCAAAGTTTTTCAATTAACCGACTGATTCAATATCACAAAATAAATAAAGAAAAATGTTTTATGTGCTTAGATTAACCAACAAAATCTGGACATGTTATGTTTTTTTTATGAAACTTTATTTCACGAAGGCGAACGTCGAATTCAAGAGGGAAAACAGTGTGAGATTAATATAATATATATATACATGATTTTTCTTTCTTATTTCTTTTTTTTTTTACAAAGCAACACCGAATGCGTAATTTTGTCGAACGTATGGAAAACAAAAATTCATCTTGTCACTTTTCGTAAACCCTCCCATCGTGCAATCATCATCATCATCATCATCATCATCATCATCATCATCGTTGTCATCGTCATTATCATCGTCGTTAAAACGTATATTTTAAACCGATCTAATTAACCGGAAATTTAATGAAATCTGAAAGGATGTGTGTTCTAGATAAGAATCGAAAAAGAAAAATAAATTAATAAATAAATCTGCCGATTAACTAGGATTTCATGCAATCTTCGTATAGGAAGACTGGACTCCGATTAGATAATACGAAGCGTTATAATGAATTAATGCAACAAAGGATAATACTTCTACGTATGAACTTTACCGAGAGAAAAAAAACGATAAACTATAATATAAGAAACAACTAGAGGGAGGAGAAAGGGGAAGAGTAAGAACGAATGAAAAGAAATATAACGCTAAGAGAAATTGTGTATTGTATTCGTGCGATTTAAATAGGAAAAATAAGAGAATAATAAAAAAAAAGGAAAAATAATTCAATAAAGTTCGCGTTAACGTATCGAATTGAATTTATTCATTCGATATACCCCGAGATTCTAGAGAAATAACAAAATAAAACCAGTAGCGATAAACAATATATGATATTAAACGTAAACGTTAGTTTAGTGACGTAAGCGGGGTTACCGAATTTCGTTCGATTCGTGAAATAAGAAGAAGAAGGGGAGGAAAATAAAAAACTAAAGTAAAAATGATATTAATTATTGAAATTCTTAAAAATTAATGATACACTTGTGTAATATTGTTTTCTTCCTCTAATTTCTTGGACGAATCTAACGAATTCGGGCTTCTAAAAAAAAAAAAAGTAAAATAAACCTGCCTGTGTGTGTATATATATATGTATTAGTAAAGGGCACGTTTAACGCTCGTAACACTTGTGCGCTCGCGAAACTTTCGATTTTGTGTCGCACGTAAGACGATTTTGAAAGGAAAGAAAAATAAAGAAAAGTAAACAAGAAAAATAATGTTTTACAGACACGATCATAGTTCGCCGGTTCGAACCAGGTCCTTAGAAATCGTCTTGAAAGATCATTAAACCTTGTTATAACACGTAACTTCTTGTTATCGTCGGGAAAAATTCGCGCGTGAACTTGTGCCACGTGCGCACGTGTCCTCTCGGTTGAAGATTCATTAAAGTCCATCCAAAGACGTAAAAAAGAATAAAAAAAAAAGAAAAGGGGGAAAAAAGGATTTTCCACGTTCTTTAAAAAGCAAGCTCCGTTCTTCTTCGTCGCGACAAAAATATAAAAAAAAAAAATACGACACACAGTATATGTATGTATATATAGGAAGAATTATGTATATTACAGGCAACGCGCTAATATTTTTTGTTTCTCTTCCCAGTGTCTCCTGAAAAGCATGCTTTACAGTATGAACAAGGAAAGAATAACAATAATAATAATACTAATAATAATACTAATATTAATAATAATAATATAATAATAATAATAATAATAATAGTAATAATAAAAAAAAATGGAATTATTTTCGAGCGATATTTACCGGAAGGGACGACTGACTTGCATTATTTTTATTATTTTTCTTAACGAGCTTCTCGTTGAAAATTTTATGTCGCGAGGATACATTTCTCATTTTCTTTTTCTTTTGTTGAAATTTTTGTCTTCTTCTTCTTATTATTATTATTATTATTTTCTAATATTCAAGTGATATTCGTTTTCTCTTAATATTATTATTAACGACAAAACTCCGGTAATTTTATTGAAATTTTTTTCCTACAACGGTTGCATTCTTTTTTTCATCTTTTTACATGATTATAATACCTTATAAGAACGTTAGATCAACACGAACACACTGACTGAGCTAAAAAGATACGCGTAGAAAAATTCGATAAAATCAAGAATTCCGAAAGTAATTAAACGCGATATCGTGATGAGAAAGGAAAGAAAAAAGGGAGAAGAAGATGAAGAAAATAGACAAGAGCACGGTTATTATTTTTACGATCCCTTACACCCGTGTAACGGGGAAAGATCGTAACTTCATTTTTAATGAAATTAGAATAATGGAAAATAGTTTAACGGGATATGTTTGAGTGAAAAAAAAAAATAAATAGAATAAAAAAAAGGGAAAATTAGACTTTCGTGTAATTATTTGTAATAGCTTTTAAACGTGTATAATGTAGTAATGTGTATGAACAAACGGAGGACACTCGATTACACGTGCGCACAACATTCTTTTCATATTCCGTGTGCATTTATCGATCTTCCTCTTTCTCATTCATGTCTCTATCTTTCTCTCTCTTTCTCTCTTTCTCTCTCTCTTTCTCTTTCTTTTTCTATCCCTCTCTCATTGAATCATGAACTTTCTAATTTAAGAAATTTAACAGAAATAAAATAAATAAAATAAAGAAAACGGTCGTTTATAATAATAAAAAAAGAAAAATAGAAAAAAAAGAGAAAAAAAAATTGTAGTTATATTAACACTAAACCTACCGAGACAAATGAATGTAAACCTATTTATACCATAACCGATAAAATGACCGGTCTTTAATGAAAGTTATATTTTGTTACAATTAATATGCAAATAAAAATCGATTCGGTATATTAAATAATAAATCAAATTATTTTTAGATAGTGACAAAAACAAAACTACGATAATATCGTAGCGATAATATCGTTGCGATAATATCGCAAAATTTTAATTTCTCTATTTCAAACCGATCATTTGACCGGACGTGGTACCCCGTTTAGTGTTAAAGAAATAGTTATTGTTGTACGATCTATGCAGGAAATATTCTTTTTTTTTTAACAACTTGCTATTCAAAAATTGACATTTTGTCGAAGAGTTTGTCAATTGCTATGAACAGCCTTTGTAAAGCCTTTTTTTTTGACAATTTATGTTAAAATTACCATGAAAATAAAATTAATTTGCTGAAACTATTGCACTGGTATAAAATATTGATCTGATTAACAAATAAACTAATTTTGTAATAGTGTCGATAATTATGACAGCAAACTAAATAAACAAATTGAAAAAGAGAATTTATTTTATGATTTATTTATACTATTTGACGGTAAAAAAAATTAAAAAAGAAAAAAAAAAGGTTTATCTTCTGCATAGATAAGAGAAAAAAACGGTATAATCCACCTTTAAAAAAATAGAAACGTCCAGACAAGCTTCTTCGTCGCCGTTGCAAGATGTTCACGTAGCTTTGATCTTGAGACGTAAAAGCCATCCTCGCATAATTCTTTTTTTCTTTATTTTTTATACTTTCGTATATCTTTTACCTTTAATTTTCTTCATTCTTTTATTAATTATCTTCAAGACATCGTCCCTCATTACGAATGGACCGAACAAAATTCATATATACGACGTTTAAAGTTCATAGGACTTTTGTAACGCGAAAAATGGGAGGAATATAATAAAATAAGGTAAAACATTAAAGTTGTAGAACCGTAGTAAAAGAGAAAAAGAAGGAGGAATAAGGAGATGACGAAAAAAAAAAAAAAAAGTAATTCATATCATTAATATCGTAGAAGCGAAGAGAAAATCTACGTTCGTTGAATTTTTCGAAACTGCCATAACCAGCGATGCTATCACAATTATGTTCATGTATTATGAATTAAGTTTAGCGATTAATCGACGAATTGTAAATAAATGCTAATAAGTAGAATCATCCTCGTTGTAGACTTTCTAAAAAAAAAAAAATAATAAAAAAATAATAAAAAATGAACGAAAAAAACAACATTGCAAAACGAAATGAGATAAAAAATAATGCACGGCCAAGTATCCATCGTGTTATCGTCGCCGTCTGCGTCGTCGTCATGGTTAAAAAAGATGTACGATAATTAATCTAACAAAAACCTCCATGGTGATCCCATCTTGCGAATGAATTTGAACGTACTTATGCGCGCATATGTATTGTATTTAAGTATATATATATATCTGTAGCAGAGAATTTCGTTATAAAGTTTTCGTTGATTATTCGCTTTTGAATGGTACTAATAATACAACATTGTCAGAGATTTACGTAGACAATAGTCTAACGTTTAAAAGAATAATTATCTTAGAAAAAAAAAAAAGAAAGGAAAAAAAGAACAAGTGAAAACGATGAGAATACAAATTAATAACATTTTCTATCCTTCTCTATTATACATTATGATGCGTATAATACATACATACTTATGTATGTTTTGATTCGTCGCTATTTACAATCAAGACTTTTCATATAAATGATACGTGACGATTAATATATTAATCTGCATATTTTTTATCTTTATCTTTATTTAATTTTATTTAATTTTATAAGAAAAAGAAAGAAAAAAAAATATATATATATATACATAAAATAAAAAGCAAAAAAAACCGATGCTTATATACGTATATGAATGGACGATTGTTAAGATTTCTGGAAACAATCGCTGTTAAGTAACATCATCTAAAATATAAATGATATACGTATATCGTTTTATAACATACCGATGATATGAAATAAAATTAAAGATAATTCAATTCGCAGACTTTAATTTTTCTTTTAATTATATATTTATTTTAACGCTGTTAATGAAATTTTTTATTCATAGTGTCGCAGTGAAAGAAAAAAACAAAAAGAAAAAACATAGTCGATTCCTGACCTTCTTATTTATAAATAAATTATTATCGTGAAAGAGGTAATATTCTTGTATATTGTAATGATCTTGCACGAATACGATATGTTTGAGTAACGCACAAGGAATACAGTGTGATATCGTTATTATTTAAATGACAAACTAATGAAAATATGTCTATATGACATATTTGATTGACAGAAGCACAATCATCGGAATTATTATTATCAACGTTATCTTCTCTGAGTCTATTACTCGAGTGGAATGTAATATATTAATTATCTTATAGTTGCATTATTAACGTAATACAATCCTCAAAACTGCCATTTTCTTTCTAACGAATTGATTACAATTTCTTAGATCAAAGTTAAGTGACTACTGTAATAATAAACTTAACCTTGTACTTAAAAACGTAGTAACAGTTGCTATGAAAAAAAAAAAAAAAAAACTTAAATTATATTTCAGTTTTAGCCTACTTGCAACATAAAACTGTTTATAATACAAATATATACAAATAATTTTATTTCGCATAGAATGATCATACATAACAAGTAAACCATATACTTACATTTATTTTCATATTTAAATATTACTTATTACACATTAAACTGTCACCATTCTTAACGATATTTCTTTAAATAGAAAAAAAAAAAAGAAAAGAACAAAAATTTGCATAATAGATAAAGTTAATGAGTCATCTATGGCACATTTACGTATAATCAACCACATCCACCCTTTCCGCAACAACTGCGTTTAGGTGGCCTATAGCCTCGAGAACTGTCTCCCATTAATGGATTATACTCTGTAAAGATGTATATAAAGAATTTGCACATAGGCATAGTAAATATATGAAATATCGAAATACTTACCTGGTTTTAATGATTTTGACTTAGGTCCTCTCGATGTAGATGCTTCATCTTTACTTCCACGACCCAAAATATTACCTTCTAGAAAATTACTAACTTCTTCTTTCTTCTTTTCCATCTGCTAATAAAAAAGAAAGGAAAAGAATAAATCATTTTGTTTACCAATATTCCTTATGTGTTCAACATTAATATCCAGTTCATAAAATGAAATTTAATATTTATAAATATCTCTACCTCTTTTTCTTTTGCCTTTAAAGTTGATTTAATATATTCTTCCTGCATTCTTTGTCTAGAAGCTTCCATCTCTGACAATCTTTGTTGTAGGAGATCAGGATCTAAAAAAGAGTAAAGTATAAATTAATATATTACATATCTTTTCATTCATATATTTGTCACAAATGTTTCATACAGAGTCTATTTATTTTTATTTGTATCTCTTGCATTGATAAAAGTTATTAAATACTTGATAAATAAATGTTTGTAAAATATATTTGTCTTAACACCTTAGTTTTTATATCTAAAAAAGTCATACAACATTTTCTTACTTAATGGTATTAAGTTTAATTACTATAGAAAATAATTTTAACACGGTCACTATAGTGCTTTAAAAAAAGATTCCTATTACAGTCCAGAACTTATTTTTCACATTGATTACCATTGCAAATTTGTGATGCAAGACTCTCAATGAAAATCAGTGTATAACAGATATGTAACACCGATAACTAATGTGTTAAATATGAAAAGCTAAACAATTAATTGCTTTTTGGTATTAAAATTTTTATATCATTGTAAAGATAAAATCTTACTCTTATGATATTTTGCTGCATATTCTTGTTCATCTCTCTTAACTTTCCACCTTGTATATTTATCTTTCATATACGGATAAGTATACCATACAACTCCTAATAAAGCAACGATATACCAACCAACAGAAGCTACGTACACCCACGCTGAAAAGAAATTTATTTTAATTGTCTATATTTAAAGAGTAAAAAATTGTTCTTTCTTCAAATATTTATATTTTTCTTTAAAAATAATAAATATAAAATTTTTTAATGTAAATAAGTATAATATTAAAATTAATGGAAATAACGAATAATAAATATACATGCAAATGATGATTATTATGACTTCATTTAATCATCATTAAATTTATTTAAAATATATAATTTTATACATACCCATTTTAAAATAAAAATCTAATTGAAGCATTTTCTTTGTATGATAATTTGAATAATTTTAAAGCGTTGAACTTTCACTACAAACACGTTGGTATGACACGTAAATATGTAACTATCATTCAAACGACACTTAAAAGATTAATTTTTCCGATAATCAATTGAAAGCTTAAAAATATGGAACGTCACATTATGGTTTTATTACAAAGTTAATTTAAAATTTAATCTAAATAGAATCTCATATTGAATTACGTTGAAATAAAAATGTTAATTAATAATAAAGTTGTAAAATTGTATTGTTATTGCATAAAATTGCAAAGAAAGTAATACGTATTGCAATACTGAACATTTAGTAAATTTCTTTAGTAATGTAGATGGCGAAATAATCTGGCATTCAGGGACGTACCTATGAAACTACAAAAGGTTACTTTTCCTTCATTTTCTTACTTGTCCAATATTTGTTGAAATTAAAATATATAAAATAATATATTAAGTTATATTGTAAATAAAATATAATACGTATAATTAAAATAGTCAAATTAAATTAGATTTAAAAAACATTTATAATAACGTGTATATACATATGTATATATATGTACATATATATATATAGGGTCAGTATGAAAGGTACCAGAAATATGCCTCTGTTAATACACCAAAATAAGTGAAAAATCGCATTGAGAATTTCTACATGAACTTAAGATATTTTGATTTGTTAATAAAACTTTTTATATTTCATTAAATAAATCGGTTAAGAGAATGATACGTTAATACGGAAGACAAACTTCGAAAAGATATATATATACAATTATTTATAATATATATGCGCAAGCGCGCAATTCAGAAGAAAGACGTATATGAATATATACGTTGATATATTTCTGCCATAACCTAATTTTGCAAATACGCACTAGGTCATGTATACAAACAAAATGTTTAATGTTAGTATTTACTTTAAAATGTTAACTTAAAATTCATTGAAAAGTATATGCATTAACAACTCGTAATAATTTATCGATAAATATGTGTAATTAAATATGAGAGCTAAGTGATTTGTATGGAAAGAAAATTTCTAGCATATTGTATAATTATTTGAATCTATATTATAAAAGGTAAGCAAATTTTTTGTTCGTATTTAGTATCACTATAAACTAGATTAATCATATTTTTAGTGAATAGCTTTTTATAATATACACATTTAAAATTATTTTATTTTCTTACATAGTAATCAATTAGATGTTATTATCTAGTTAAAACTATTTTATTGAGATATAGTAAATTATGGATACTTTATAAAAATTATTATTATTATAAGAAAAATTCTACAGATTGTGATCTTAATATGAATTCTTTATGTATTATAGATAATTATTGTTTATAATGGAAATGCAACATATGATAAATTGAGTAGTAATATTAATATCATCACATCATAACATTCAAGATACATGCAATATTTTATACCAATGGATACCTACGAATATGATATTATACGTCATCCAAGATCCATAATTCACTTGGATGTCGATTGTTTCTATGCACAAGTTGAAATGTTACGGCATCCAGAATTTGATGGAAAACCCTTTGGCGTTCAACAGAAAAATATGGTTGTAACAAGTAATTATATAGCACGTGGATATGGTATCAAGAAATGTATGCCAATACAAGATGCTTTACGTTTGTGTCCAGAATTAATCTTAGTAAATGGTGAAGATTTAACAGCATATCGCCAATGTTCTACTAAAATAATGGAAATTTTACATGAATTCACTCCATTAGTCGAAAGGTTAGGTTTGGATGATAACTTCCTGGATGTAACATCGATTGTAGAAAAACATATTTCATCAAACAATGAGTCAAATGAAAATTTTAGCGATTCGATTGAAGAGGATCCACAGAACATAATTGGTAATGTCTTTGAATTAACTGATGAAGAATGCCCATGTGGTTGTCATTCCCGATTAGCGATAGCAACTAAAATTGCATCTCAAATAAGAGATCGAGTTTGGAAAGAATTGAAGATTACATGCAGTGCTGGAATAGCACACAATAAATTATTAGCAAAGTTGGCAGGATCTTTGCATAAACCTAACCAACAAACATTAATATTCCCTTGTAGTGCATCAAAGTTATTATCAACTTTAGATTCAGTATCTAAAATACCTGGGGTGGGATTAAAAACTAAAGAACTATTAATATCAAAAAATTTAAGAACAGTTGAAGATTTGCGCAAAATACCATTACACGATCTAGAATCAAAGATCGGCAAAGATTTAGCAAGAAAGTTAAAAGATAATGCGGAAGGTATAGATGAAACTACTGTAAAACCATCTGCAAAGAAACAAACTATAGGTATAGAAGATGGCTTTAAAAGTGTATCATTAGTGGGAGAAGTGGAACAACGACTCGGTGCATTGCTACGAAGATTAACTGAGCTAGCTACTGAAGATGGTAGGATTCCAATTGCCATGAGAATAACAGTAAGAAAGCACGATTTCAATAAACCTAAAAGAGAGACTAGACAGTGTGCTTTACCAAAACATTTGCTTCCTTCATCCAAATCTGGGATTTACGACCATGCTAAAATGTTAATCCTAGCTATGAAACTATTCCATCGTGCAGTTGATATTTCTAAACCATTTCACTTGACTCTTCTTGGAGTTGCTTTTACTAAATTCGAAGAAAGATCTTATGGTCGTAGTAGTATTACATCTTTCTTACGAAAACAAGTAGCAGTTCAGTCTATTTTGGATATAAGTTCAGAAGAAGGTATTTGCGATATTAGTTTAGGGTCACCAATGAGTATAAATCAGGATAGCAATGATAGTTCTGAGCATTCCTTATCCGCTACAAGTTTTTCAAATTCATCAACTGGCATTAATGGATCTCCAATCTCAAAATTGACTATTAGTAGCAACCAATGTACGGAAGACGATCTATTAAACGAAGTAGAACCACAGTTAAAAAAAACAAAATTAGAAGTATGGTTAAATGGTCGTAGAGAAACTCCTAGCAATGAAATGGCAGGTTTAAGGCTTGAATCTTCTTCGCCAATGCAAATATCATCAAAAATGGATACCACAATTCTTAAGACCTTACCTGTTGATTTACAAAGAGAAGTCAGTCGACCTTGGCCCACAACTAGCAAACCAAAACCAAACAATATACTTAAATATTTTATAGCTAATAAGTGACCGAATTATGTGGCCTATTATATATTAAGGCCATGTTTTGCATATATTTTCGTGACTTTTATATTAGACGGCAGCATCTTGAGACCTATTAAAAACGTATTGGTCTCATTTAAAGTAAACTGTGTTAAATTATAAACCTAAATACTCTAGAATTAAATGTTCTAAATCAATATATATTGCATAAAATGACACTAATGTAATGTGTTGCCTTATTTGTACAAATTAAGACTGTTGCATACACTATTGTAAAAAAATCATAATTCAATCACACACAACACACACATTTCTAAATACATGAAATATGGTAAAATAATTCGCGTTTAAAATTTTGATGAATATAAGCATTTAATAATAATATATTAAATAAGTACAATAAATAATTATATATTTAACGTTACTTTTGGATAAAATACTAATAATGATATATGTATTCTTTCAGAGCAGTTTCATATAAACGAAAAAGAAAAAAAAATAGTAAAAGTAAAAAAAAATAAGCATTAATTGTTAAGAAGGTGCTGACATTTCACTTTGTACTTTATATGTAATGGATAAATAATTATATGTTTTAAAATTATAAGAAAAAAAATTTATATTTTTAGTACTGTTAATGCTACATTGTAATATATATGAATATTACAAAAAAAATCATTGTCACGTGCACATGTTGTTATCCGTACCACTCTAAATATTTAATATAAGTATTTCTAGAAAAAAGAAACAAAAAACAAAAAAAAGAACATGCAAATTATATTGGAATAAATTCATCGTTAAAATGTATCTTCCAGAACTTTTTGGACAATTATTACTGTAATTAATACATTTTTAATTGTTATATAGATTATAAAAAAAAATATATATATACTTATAGAAATGTTTATTATTATAATAAATATTAATAATAAAAAATAGAAAATGCAATTAACCAACATCAATCAATGTTTTTTTGAAGAATGAATCGATGAAAAACGCTAACTAGCGGTATAAGGATTGTACTATTTTGATTTTATATATTTATGACGTTTATAGTCAATCGTCTTTTCTTCTTTTTCTATTTTTTATTAATTTTATAAATGAAAGGAATGTTAAAATATTTTAGTCGTTATGATATTTCATTTATATCCGTAAAAACAAAATAAGAATAAGAATTTTTCTATGTACATTTTTACCATTTATTTTAACCTTTCACAATAAGTTGCTAACTTCACTTTCTATCTATGCAAGGATAAAAGTTGAATACAGTGGGGGGAATATAACACAATGTGAGAATTTTTAAAGTTTTATTCTTAAGATAATATATTACTTGTTATTTAAATGAATTTTGTTTTTGCCTTGTTAAAGTATATGTTGGTAAGTCTTAATATCAAAATGTGAAATGTTAAAAATATTTTTATGGTTATGAAGTATTTGATTTTGCAAAAATTTGTTTTTAACATATTCTTATTTGTTTATAGGACAGTATAGATATTTTACAATAAATTTATCTATCATATTATTTTATATCGATTAAAGTCAAAAAAAGAATATTTTCTTTGATTATTTATTAGAAATAGGATAGTTTGAGTTAAATATATATCAATGTCATTGGAAGATTCGAAGGAAGAAGATAAATTATGTTATTTATTGCAAGAGAATGCAATGATCACAGTACAAGAAGAAATGTTACCTTATGTTTCCCAAGAAGTAGAGGTTGGAACGTCTAAAGACATTGAAAATGAAGTGCAAAATGAAAGCAATAGTGTAAGACCTCTAGAACCATCAGACAGCTATAATGGAGCAATAAGAGACACTTATATTTGGTCTCAGACAGTAACTGACATAGATGTACTTGTAAAGCTTCCAAAGACAACTTTGAAAGCTAAGGATCTTCGTGTTAATATAGAAATGCAAAGGATCAAAATTGAAGTACGACAGGAATGTGAAACAAGCGACAATGGTATCAAGAAACTTGATTGGATTACCATCTTTGACGGTGAATTAATATTCAAAACGAAGAAAGATGAATCAGTATGGAGTTTAGTATCTGGATATGTCAGTGTGCGTTGAAACAAGTTGAAAGCCACTGGATACAATATGTTGGAATATGGATAGGAACTATCTAAGCATCTAAGTAGCTAAGCATTATGTGCTTATCTTCTGTTTATAGATACATCTTGAAAAAATATCCGAACGATGGTGGGATGCTCTTATTACAGAAGAACCTAGGATAGAGCTAAATAAAATAGACTGTTCAAGAAATTTAGATGAAATGGGTTTGACGGAACAAATGAAAGTAGAAGAATTAATGTGGAATCATCAACAGAAGCTTCTTGGCAAACCTACATCTGATCAATTAGTAATTTTATTTATAAAAACACACAATCCTTATATATTCATTACCATATCAAAGTTAATAAATAAATATCTGTTTTCAGAAATTGGAAGAAATTATGAAGAAAGCATGGAATGCAGAAGGATCACCTTTTCAAGGTACATCATACGATCCATCCATAATAAAATATAATTGAAACATTTTAAATATAAAATCAAATTATAAAATGTTTTATATTATCTAATAATAAAGAAAATTCATCTCATCGAATTTTGACGCACGTATATTTACTTGTTATAAACTCTCTCCACCTGTTGTAACGCCACCTATAAAAATAAAGATTCAATTATATCGAATGGGTCCCCCCCTCTGTAATGCCCACGGATTAGTTTGGTTTATCTCAAAAGTGTGTTTGAGCACCGTTGTTGCAAGGAAAAGAGACAGGTAACATATCTACCTGTTTGAAGCTACGTTCGCGTCTAATGTAAGTGGAGTGGGAGATGGGAGTTGGGAGAAGGGAAGGATTCCACCACTTTTTTTTCTCTCTCTTTCACTCCTTCGCTCCCACTCTTCTTTTCTCTCTTTCCTTGGGTCCAAGCTTTCCTCCGAGGTGAGGATCGGGCCGTTAGTCTCGTGTCGTAGGAGAGAGCGGTGGTAGTGCGTACCGCGAAGGATCGCGTTCGATTAACAACAAGGAACAAATCATTTCAATCGATCTCTCAATCAACGAACCACGAAAGTCACGTGCGATCCTTCGATCTAAAGTGGTGTATCTTTTTTTTTACCTTCGGAAAATATTATTTTCTTACCTCAACTCTTTTTTTTCTCCGCGCGCGCGAGAAAGAGAGAGAGGAAGAGAAAGAGGAACAGTTGGTTCGTGGACTGGATTGGTGAACTCATTCTATCTCTTTTTCTCTCGTACCAACATCACAGATAGGATTCACGGATGAACCAAAGGCCGTTTTCTTTATCTTTATATTCTTCGTCTTATTCGTCCTCACCGCCGTAGCATCCTAACGGTATACGGGGGTGAAGAAGTGGAAATTAATACTGATATTTTTGGATACTTTGTATATATATATATATATATATATATACATATATATATAATCTACTAAGAAAAGAAGAAGATAAAGAAGTCATCAGGATGCCCTGTTCTGCGGTAACGCTGTCCCTCGCGACCATAACCGGTATCATTGCCACTGCCCTCCTAGCGATTGCCTTCTCCACGGATAATTGGCTTTACACCGAGGTTAAGCGTGCCCAAATTCAGGTTCGTAGGACACAGTTCTTGATTTCAAGAAATTCTACACCTTTTACATTGGATTATCCCCGTCGGCTAGTTTACTTTCCGGAATGTCATGGTGCATGGCGTTCTCTTCGTTCTTCCGACGAAGAGAAGGAGCCAGACAGAGAGGGTTTCTTCTGATCTTTGGTAAAAGGAGGTAGAAGAAGAGAATAATCGTAGGATGCATAAATATTTTGTATTTTCGTTTAATGCCGAATAATGGAGATCTAGCAGGTGGATGTTTTAGGTGATAAAAGAAGAAAAATGGTATTAATGTTGATGTAGGACGAATGACACAGGTGAAAGAATTTCTTTCCAGGACATTTCTTTCCGAGACATTTAAAATAAAACCTATGCGCAGTCGGGTACAAATTTAAAATTTATTTTACTGATAGTAACGTTTTTCATGGGGAATATTTCTTCAAATTAAAATAACGAGTGTGTTCTTTTATTTTTTGTGTGTCTTTTAAATTAACTTTTTTCTTCTTCTCCTTTTTCTTCTTCTTCTTCGTCAAACTTTCCCATGATTAAGCTAACACGTATCGAAATATTCAACGAACTAGGTTTCTCTAATTATGCAAATGAAGTTTTCGTTAATTCTTCTTTTCAAAAAAACAAAAAAAGAAGATTTTTTTTCATCTTCTTATAATTATAGTTATCTAAATAAGTAGTATGCAATATAAAGTCGTAAAGTAACGTAAATCGTAAAAATATTCTACTCTCTCTCCTTTTATCAATTTTATAGGTTATCTTCCGCATTTTACAAAGTAGCGGGAATTCGTGAAATGCCACGTACACGTCGACTTACTTTCTATTTTCCAAAGAGATGTCTATACGCTTCGTATACCTAGAGGAAATAATGTTTTTTCTTCTTCTTCTTCTTTCTTTTTTTTTTTTAATTGAATCTTATTTATTATTTTCTTCTCTTTTTTTTCCCCCGTATTATCGAGAAACGTTCGATATACGATTTTTCTTTACCTTTTTCAACTTTATGCTTCGTTTAACACTGATTCGTATCGAAACTGCATTACTGTGGACGATTAACTTGGAGTCCTCATAACGAAGATATTTACCGTGAAGCGGCGAAAACGTGAAAGTTAATTACGGTTGATTATAATTCCTTTGATCACATTCATCATCATCACCACCATCATCATCATCATCATCATCATCTTCGTTCAGATCTTTAAAATCTACAAAATTTCTATACCTTGCTTGCAAAGTCTTCGTGCAAATTAAAACCCGATAATCGGAAGGACGTTTTCTTTGGATACGCATATCTTGTTGTAAAATACCGTCTGGCATCTTTAAATAAAAAGAAAACTACGCCGGAAGATGGATCTCCTCGACATCCGTAGTCGTCCTTGTCGCAGGTGAACGTTCGGGTCGAAGGTCAAGTTCACCCTCGAGTTGGCCTATAGCTTCGCGAACGGAAGAATTTCTCACGACAGTCGTGTATAGTCTAGCGAGTGTGTAACCCTTTAACGCAATACTTTAAAACTATATAAATTATGTTTAATTAGAGTGCAATATGGCACTGTTCGTTCACCCCTGTTCTGTCATTTTTGCTCATAATGTAATTACGAATTTATTACCATTGTAGGATATTTATTATTATTGAACTATTTATCGCTAAACATATCACGACCCTGCAAATAATCGTTTTTAAGATTTGATTAGGAATTCTGCATTTATTTTATTGTTTTAAGAGCTAATTTTTTTAATACGAATAACATTCGACAATTTGTCATTTAACAGCTGATTAATTGTCAGTAAGGTTTAGTATAAAACATTTTAGATCATTGAAGAGAGAATATAAATCGACGGATTCATCGAAAGTCATAAGTTGTTCCACTTGAATTGTATTCCCTACTCGGTCAAAGGAGTCCCATTCTTCTTCAAAATGATTTTTTTTTTCGGCCACCTGTCTTTTCCTTCTCGTCCTCTTCATTCGTTACCTTCAGAACGATCGACATTCCGAGCCGCACCCATTCTCAAGCGCGTTGACTCAACAAGTTTTGCGTTTAACGTTCGATGTAATGCAACGTCTACTGTGTTAGTTCGTCGAAACTAATCCATTTACAGAAAATTACCTACGAAACTCTAGATCCTTTCCTTATCGTATCCGTTTCGCGGATCCATTTCACAACGAGTAAGAAATAATACGAGCAATGATCGTTTTAAATCATTATGTTATATTACAATTGTTATTAGTTTACATCGTATTTTTCATTTCCATGGACAAAGACCTATTTCCATACATACAGGGTGTTCTTAAAGAAGCTTTACCGAAAAAAGAATAACAAAACTTGTAAATATTTGCGAAGAAATCTTATTTATATAAACGTCAAATGTTCTTTAATGGGTTAATTTAAAGAACAAATCGATTATGGTACGAGTTACTTTGTATAAATATCATCATCATTCACGTGTCTCTTGTCTAAAGTATATTATTATTAAAGTAAATATAAATAAACATGCACATTATTTTGTATATATGTGTGAGCGTATTTCCTCGTATTGTCTTCTCTTTAAATTCGTGAGAGAATCTTTGAGATGTAAGAAACGTCGACGTCAATTTTCTCGACAATCGGAGGGTCGCATTTGCGCTCCGCATCGTACAGTTATGTTACCTGCTCTCCGTCTCATTCTAACGAGTAGGTGATTACAACATATGCGTGTACGGCACTGCCAGTGTGCATACTTGCGAGTAAGGCGAGGTAGCAGCAATTCCATGGACGCTTTTACACTAGGAACGTAACAACGCACAGAGCTAACTCATATTTGAACATCCTTGAAAGTTTTAGAAATCGTCCTGCGTATCTTTTCCTCCAAATTGTAATCACTTATATTTCTTTTCTTAACGAATATCGATTAACTGACACCGAATAACATTTTTATCTGTCCCAAATATTGGATAATTTTTTTTTTTAATTAATGGTTTTTATATTTCATTTACAACGATAGTATTTGTTTTTTTATCTTCTTCGTGCGTTCCTACGAAAGATCCAAGATGGCCGACCTCGTACGTAACACGTGACATGTATACTCTCCTGGAGGATAATTTCAAATGCAATTTCGGTCGATTATTTATTTAATAATACGTATTGTGTGTGTATGTGCGTGGCATATTTACGAATCTTACGGAATAGACAAGGAAACGGCATTGAATCGATTTGTATTATTATTTAAAAAAATTTAAATGAAAGTTGCTGAGCGTGACGCTTAGGTATATCAGAAGCCAAATGCGTTATTTAGAAACGAGTTTTGCGGTGAAAGGTATCGATAAGTTTTAATACGAGGATTTTTTGATTTAGCTAGACCAATCGATCGTTAAAACGTCATAGAATATCGTATTAAGCGAAATCGATAAAGATGATCGTAAAAATACAAATGGTGGTTCCTTGCGTTGTTTGGAATATTTACATATTGTTGTTGTAGTTGGTTGTGTAAATTTTATGATGATTTAAATTAATCATTTACATGGTTCACGAAACGTAAGAAAAGTCAACTGATATTAGGACAAGGACGACTTCCCATTAAAATCGAATTTCATATTCTTTCTTTAGGAACTTTAATTATGTTCATACTTATTTATTTATGATCGTTTTATAACATAAAATAGGAAAATATGCTTTTTAATGTATCAGGTTTGTTTCTAACTTATTTTTAGAAATGTTTTATTACACGTTTTCCTATTTCCACGATTCGTGTGAGTACAAACTATTTACTCTATGGCCATCGCTATTTACAGAAAGCATAGCTTACGTTCTCACGAGAAGCCGTACGTTCTCTCTTCCTCTCTTTCTCTCCCTCCCTCTCTCTCTTTTACTCAGATGACATTCTCGTAGAATCACGCTTTCCTTTCTATCAAATTGCCGGGGATCGGCGCCGTGGCTTCTGTGTTGGGATAATGGCGAATATAACGACAACGATAACGTGAAAGCTGAATGAAATGAACGTAGGTCTTCCTATGGATTCTCCTGTTTTTTTTTTTTTTAATTTCCAGTTGAGTCTCCGATCATTCGTTATAACATACACGCATTTTAATTTTTTTACTTGATATAACACAACGTTACAACAACAACAATTGGCATAGATTGCATTTTTCTATAATATCTGTAAACTTATAAAAGATACAGTTCATTATTATATTTTGTTTTCTTATCTTGATAATAAATATCCAAGAACGCGTAATGATAATACATAGACAAGAATACGTTTTACGTGTTAGTATTAGTTAACAATTTGCTCGAAGAAATCTTTATGGAGGATGAATTAAACGAAAGGAATGTTGCGCACAGCATCGATGTTACTCTCTCAAGGTTAAAGAGATCTTGCGTCGGATGGTCTCGCATCATGTGTCATGTACGATTATTATCCAGGAAAAATCGTAGGTTGCCATGAAATATTTTCTCTAGTCTTATACAGTCTTTGTTTTATTCATTATCATTAAGAATAATTCAAATAATCTGACCTTTACTATCGTACAATGCGCGTGGATTACCTTGTACTCGATCGACTATTAAACACAACGATGATTGTAGGCGTAACTGAAGATGAACATTTTGTTTTTAACTGATTTAGAAATTTGTCAAGTGCTTGTTATGTAGTATCATTAATTACGTTAAGAAACTTTACATCGATATCATTCTATAATATTATCTATGCTTATTTAAAGATTAATTTTGTTCAAGATTTTTTATGTTATTATTTTTTGATTTTCAGCAATATGCAGGGAAGCACGCTGAACAAAGTCATCTGATAGATCAAATGAACGCAAAGTATTATTATTATACAAGAACTCAGGGTCTCTTCAGGATATGTTATCCCAAAGAAAGGCCACCTACGGGTAAGATAATGTACAATACTTATTTCTAATTTTATGTAGAGATTAGAATTACAAGAGAAGATTTTATTATACGAGATAAAAGAGAATTTTAAAAGATATAACAAATTTGTATACAAGTGTGTCAAAAAATGATTCCAGTAATAAGATACTCGTCTTTTTTTTTTTTTTTTTTTAACTTTTTATAATTCAATTTTTTGTTGAATCTGCAAACAAAATTACATAATGAAAATATTATAAGATTACTTATACTAGTATTATTATGCTTTACTAATCACAAGTATAACCTTTCTTATATTAACAAAATAAAATGAATTATTTTACGATAAAATATATAAAATAAAATCTATGTATACGTTATAGACTATGTGCGTTCACTCACGAAATGCATGGCCGCAATTTCGATACCCGTTATAACACAAATTCTTCGGGGTAAATTACTCGATCAACTACATTGAATCTTCGCGGTAACGATAAGATTTTGTAACAGAAAACTCTATGGTGGTAGGCTCCAATCATCGTGGAATATCTTTCTCGTGTTTGGACCGTTGCAATCGGACGCTGCAATGGCGTTCCATATGGAAAAGGTTACACCTTTCGGTCGATCCGCTATATAGGCATTAAACTGCTAGTGAAATGCACTCTATGCTCTCTCTTTCTTTGTTCATCTTATATAGCAAGTATGTCAAACATCCAATCTACCAACGCATATTTAAATTATTTCCGAAGTATTTCGATTGAAATAAACAATAGAGTATGCGTGGTTATATTCTATGAAAATAAAATAAATAACTGAATATTAGAATGTATATTTGGGTGTGTATATATAATATATATAAATTTTATATTATACTTTGTTAAATAGTATTTGAGAAAAAAATTCTTGCCGATTTATTATAAATATAAAAAGGGTTGCCTTACAATTTTTGTTTCGTCTAAATCAGCACTTGAACAATTGAAAAAATATATTATTTTTGTTATTTATTTTGTAAAATACGTTTAGATATTTAACGAATAAGGTAGAATAATTAAGGATATATAAATTTTACCAGTAGATAGGTGGAATTAAATTAAACAGTTTATCGTATTCAAGGAAACGTGAAATTTTGATACGTGTATTTCTTCCATTAAAAGTCTAATAGTCGAGAAGAGAAGAGAAGAGAAGAGAAAGGTAACTACTTTCATAGAAATATCGATAAGGACATCTAATCATATTTTATATTATGAAAATCGCATCGGTCAGACTTCCTGGTGAACGTCGTCGTCATTTATGCAAGAATCGTGAGCTCGCATTCGTAATCACCGGTTCACAATGTGACACCAGGAATTATGCAAAACGCTTGATGCGTACGTACGACGGATTATTTTCTCGGAAGATCGTAAATTTGCTGACTTTGTCGTTCATTATAGATACATAGTTATGTATATGAGTATGAAAATACAATACAACGTTTGTTAATTCTTTTTACCAACGTTCATATCAAAGGAATCATTTTACACAATTGTTTCTTTTTTTTCTTTCCCTTCTTCTAGATTGTTTATTCGAGAAAAATAAAAAGAACAAAACAAAGTTCTTTTATACTGAAAACAGAAAAATTTCTAACCGTCAAATAGCATCACAAGTGATCCGTACACATTTCAAACTTCTGGAGCATTAAATTTATTTCTCGATACGCTCAAATAGCTACAAGAATATTGGCTGTAAAGTGGTTAAGGAGATCAGAAACGATCATTTCAAAGAGAAAGAAAGAAAGAAAATGGTTAGACGTGTATGATGTTCACGAAGATTCCTCGATAATGCCACCTCGATAACCAATCGTCATTAAAATTCCTCTTAACGATCTTATTTTGAAAACGGTATATAAAAATACTTGTTAAATATTTAGCATAATGTCACGATTAATATTATACTATGATTTATATTTACGATCTCATGCAGATTAACCAACGTGATTTTTAATTATCGTTTTATATTTCATTTATCGTGTTTCGTGATTAATAATAAAGTATATGCAATAATATTCAGTTATTTGTGAAGAAAAAAAAAGGAATTTCAATAAATTAATTAAGAGATCGGGTTTCTGTTCGCCAAAATGGCGACGTTCGGCGCCGGTATTTCGAAAATGAAGAAACGAACGAAGCAATGACACCGTAGCTCGTGCGTAGCATATTCTCTTGAGTCTCGAAAAGTACGTGACCTAGAATGCAAGACGCTATCGCTGGCTGCTGCTGTTGCTGTTGCTGCTGCTGCTATAGCCGAGTTACGGAGACTGTTACCATCACATTGATGTGTAAACGCATAGAACCCATGTAGAATTCATACTACCTATGAATTGCTACCTATGTTACCAATAAAATAGTAACAATAGTAACATCCACACAGATTAGATTTATTAATGCATATAATGTTGAACAAAGTTTGTAGTTATTTTATATATTAACGAATAATTATTATACATATAATGATAAAACGTTAGATGGATAAACCATGAATAATAATACGAAGTAAAAAAATTATTCTGACGACATATACGTGCCGGAAATTTCCAATGAATTTTTGTTAGGATGACTATTACTGTTAATAGGAAAATCCTAATCTCTGTTAAATACCACTTTCGAAGCATCTTTCACGACGGAAACGAAACCACGTCGTTCGTTCTGCGAACTGACTGCTTTCACGCTTTTCAGGCGCGTTTTCAAATATGTTGAAACGAGTCAGCTTGTTTCTGTTGTGTTGCTTTGTGTCCTGCTACTTCATAAAGCCGATTAAATCGGCTGTACGTCGTTACCTTGCTAGTTAAAAAGAACGGGATTTAGTCGTCCGCTTTTATTATTCTTTATAATTCATAGAATTCTACTTCTATAGTATTAGTACTTAATATTAATTAAATAATATTACATCGAATAAAGAAGAAATTTCTCATTTTTATTTCAAAAGAAAATCATTAAGATTGTCTTCTTATTTGATTTATTCATATTTACGCGAGAGTCGTTCTCGGAATTATCATCATTATATGCTTAACGAAAGTAGCTGTGATTATGTCTGATGTTTGTAAAAAAAAGAAAAAAAGAGAGAAAAAAAAGCATTTGTTCCAATTTCCGACACAGTGTATAAATACGCATGTATAATTTTTATGCATGCAATGAAACAGCACTTCACTTTCTATTTGATCGGAATTAATCTGGATTGTAAAGTAAAAAAAAGTTAAAATACAATTTTATTCCATAAATGCTATCAGAATAAATTTATATTATTTATATGAAAGTAACATTAGTTTTACAATGTAATCAATTACTTGATATAATGAAATTAATGAAAAATAATTCAATCAGTTTTCTTCGGTTCGTTTTAAATGTTTTTTTTTTCTTTTTTTTTTTTATACACATTTAGTTCGAAAGTTAGAAAATTATTGTACCTTTCGATACGTATTATTTCTTTCCTTTTCGATGAATTTCAATGAGGAAAACATTCCGTCACGAGTGATTCGAACGACGACGATCGGTTTCTTCTAGGAAAGTAACCTTAATTCTTTTTTCTATCTCATCTATTTCGTTAATCGTAAGGACGCGACGTGAGAGTTACACGACAATTCCATTTGCGGTGTACGAAGAGAGGTGCTCATTCGTACTATGGCCTATTATACAGTTAGCCAAGGAGTCAACGATCTTGTTGGCATGGCGCCTCCTTTGGACGAAACTAGATTCGAAGAAGGTCGCGAATAACGTTTAAAGCGTCTCTTGAATTTCAAATCTTCCTAACGAACGGTATTGCATGTTTCTCTCATTGATAACAGATTAATATATTTGCAACGAGAATGAAGAAGAAATTAATCACTAATTAATACGAGGAAAATAAAGAGTATCGTGTTTGAGATTAAGAATAATACTTTGGATTGTACACGTTTCAAGGTCACTATAAATAACGCATATCTAAGAGGATTTTTATTGAAGTTTTATTTATAGTTGACATTATTTTTATCTTCGTTATTTAACAGTAAGCATTTGAAAGCACATGTAGGACGTAAAGAAATTTAAATCACGATAAGAAGTTGGCTAAGGGGTAAACACGAAGATCGTATTGGCTTTCGTAAGTTTTTCTTTTGTCGAGGAATTCCAGAGTCAGGAATAATGTGAAAGTTGACCTCACATTTTCACGAATATAATCGTGTGTTGGTCGTAGCGTAATCTTGTCTCGCGTAAATGTGCATATGTTTGCGGTATCACTTTTATATACATACTGGTTACTCATTAAATTCAAACCATTTAATTTTCAATAATTTCCAATTAATATTATTTACCGCTTAATAGAAAAAATTAGATTGATGGTTGCGATTAAAAGATCCACGTAACGATGTTATATGACCTATTTATATAAAATTATATCGTTCATTACGTTATTAATTAATTATTTTTATATACCCTATGATAATTAATTGATCATTTAATACGAGCAACGATTCAGTACAAAAATTCTAATACCAACTATAACTACTTCGCTGTGATCTTCAAGCAGTTAATAAATAAGGTTTTTTTTTTCTCTAAACTTCAAAATTACGTTTGCATTATCAAGAAGATACCGTTAATAAGATTTTCTTTCCTTTTTTGGAAAATAAGAGTCGAATGACGACACGTTCGACGAATAAATCAAATGGTGTAACGACATGAGACGACGACCGGAAACGATACACCGGAAACAAGCGGTATGGGAGAACCGATAAGGCCGTCTGTCGGTCAAAGAACGGTATCACGCTGGTTGTATCGATCATTTCGATTGTTCTTCATTCTTACGATGAGAACAAACTTCTTCTTCCGTCATCATAATGAACGAATGAACGAACAAACGAACGAACGATCGACAAATCTTACAATTTTTTTCTAATCCCAACGACGATATCTTTCTATTTGTCTATTTTTTTTCTCACATGTTTCATACAGACATACACAAATCACATTTGCAATCTATTGTGAATCAGACAAGTCCGATGAAAACGTTTACATTTAGCCTCTCCTTTCCTTCTCGACGATACAAGACGCTTTCGTTTCTTCATCCGTTCGAAATAACCGCCTTCTCTTTTGATTTCGCCACGTGACTTCGTGCGACGTTCGCTTATCTCGCCATCTTAGATTTTCCCATTGTGCCTTTTTTCTCTTAGGTATATATAAATAATATATCCAGATATTTCCCGCGAATATCTCGACACACTTTCCTTGAAAATAATCATCGGAATTCCTATGTCTAAAATTGTAAACGTAAACTACTTAGCTAGCATTGTTTGTTTTACGATAAGAGAGAGAGAGATAGACGTAAACAGAATGGCTGAAACTTTCTATGCGCAATTTTCCTCGCTTAATGATCCGATTGGAAAATTGGAGCTTTGTAAAATCTCGAGAATTAAATTATACGTTTAGAATGATCGTTGATCAATATGGAAAGTAAAGTAAAAGATAATATTAAAATTGTAATATTTCGGATAGGTTCTTGTACTGGTTACGAAAAAAAAAAATAAAACAAACGTAGGAACGTTCGATACACGTATTTCGTATGATAATTAATTGAAAAATTAACCGTATGCTGTACGATATATGAAATATATTTTTATGATTTATTGTAATTTATATTTTTTTAGTGGTGACTTATTTGAGTCCGGTGGAAACGCATTGCATGAACATTGATTACTTCATCCCCGATGAAGAAAACCAAACGAGAGACTTCTCCGACGACGCAATGGCTCGATTACGTACGTATGGCGCAATTAATGTCTTGGTTAGACGTTAACTGCAATAATTTGATTGTACAGTAGTCTCATAATACGTGTTCAATGATTCGATCGATGACTGAATGTCTATAATTATATTTTACGTATACCCCAACATGTATTTCATTTTATATCGAAACACTATCAATAGTTTTTCTCCATTTGTTTCTTACAATTATTAATTCCTTTATTTTATTTTATTTTTTTTTCTCAACAGACATGGGAAGATCCGTGATAGCTCTCTTCATGGTAGGTTTCTTAGCAATATTTTCTGCCTTTTGGACAGGAGTCGTTGGTTGTTGGCGAAGATCACCAGGAAATATCACAGCTACCGCCATTTTGATGCTATTCGCTTGTTAGTATCCTTACTTTGCAATGCAATTATCTTATCCTCTTTTACGTTTTCTCACGTAAATTTGTAGGAAGAAAACTAAAGAATAAAAGAAAGAGAGAGAGAGAGAGAAAATTAAAAGTTGTGACGTTCGTTTAGGTCTACTAAGCGCTGGAGGCATGGGACTTTGGCATGGCGTAGAATATTATGAGAAGGAAAAGATCGTCGGTGAGGAGTACTACCAACAATGGAGCAATGTAAGTAATTACCTCGTTACGTATTTTCCTTCCTTATATTTTTTTTTTGTTAACTTTTGTTTTATTATACCGATGAGAATATTCGATGGGGTAGGTTCTGTTTCTGACGTCAAATTGAGGAAGTACCTTGAATAAGAACCTTTTTGAAGATTCAATTTTTCAGCAATTATTTCAACCTCATCGTTACAACGTGTATATATAATATATATTTTTGATGTCATTGAAATTTGTCTATTTAATTTTCTACTCTAGGAATCGTTCAATGGGAATCTTCCGTTTAATATTCGAAGAGACGATTTATATTTTGTTCTTTTCTCCCACAGTATATTGTTGATCTATGAAAAAAGGAAGACAAGACTTTGTTCGTGTTTAATGGCAGAAACACGCACGGGGCCAGGATTATCTAAACGCAAATATGAATAAAAATGAGAAATTTAAGATGATATTTGCTCGTAGGTTCTAAAGGATAACACAGCGCAATGGTACGACTGGTCGTTTTACATGGCCTGGCTAGGAGTGGCTATGTGTTTAGGCACGATGACACTATTTCTGATCGCGGCATCCTGCTTAAGAAAGGAACGTGCTCGCGAGCAGACCCAGAATGTACAATACATCATGCCAGGTGAAACGATGTCCGAGAACGGACCTGACTAACTTTTCCCGTCTTGTTTTTTTTTTTGAACGCGGTTCTAGGTCCTGAAGGACAACTCACTAATCTCGTACGACTGGTCGTACGTGGTCGCTTGGGTCGGCGTCGGTTGGTCGTTAATCAGCGCGATCTTGTTTAGCGCTGCGGCAATTTGCTTGAGGGGCGAGAGAATGCGCGAGGAGGCGATGAACATGCAGTATCTCATGCCTGGTACATATTTAACACAAACCCCTTTTGCTTTTGCAAAGAACACACTGTGCAGACGGATGTTTGTTTTTTTTCTTTTTACAATTTCCTTTTTTTTTTTCCTTTTTTTAATCGATAAAACTTCAACACAAATCAATTTAAATGTAGACGTGAAATAATTACGTTGTATTTAAAAAATTCTATATCATGCGAATGAGTTGTTTATATTTTAATACATCCAATAACAATTAATATCAATAATATTATTCTCATTTCAAATAGTAATTAACAGCGATGTCTTTTTTAATGTTAACGAATCATTTGTATTATAATTAAAAATTATTAGCATTAAATTTTTGAGATGTCATTGTTTGAAGCATTGCTATATGAATAAATAAACATGCATCATTGTGCACAGTATGTTCTACTAACTGTATAATCATCGATCCATCGAACAAGGATAAAGTTCGTGTCTCACGAGGAGAAATGACTGACTGACCCATTAAAAACTAACGCGAAAAATTGCGATGAACAAAAAACTAGGACATAGTTCATTTACAATCAAATAATAATAATAATCATCATAATAATATTAATAATAATATTAATAGTAATAATATAGAAAATCATTAGCGGTAACACATCGTTCATAAAATCATCGATAAATTAGGATAACGCATCGAATTATTAACGTTTAAGGCGATGGGTTATAATATTTCTAAAAACGAACAAAAAAAATATAAGAAAAATTTGTCAATGTAGTAATAATATAAAGAATTTAAACATTCATTTCGTTTAACTCCTTTAACAAAACATAACGAATTGTACATAAACTCTTGGACCCCTTTCTCTGAATCGTTTATAATAGAAGAAAACTAGTTTCTCATGGATTATATGTTTAATGTTCGGTGACTCGGTGAAAATCTGATCCGATCGTAAATCCTTTGAGAATTGCATAGAATCTGAAACGACTATATAAAGATAAATATGACGGTCATGTATCAATATCATTCGGGAAAAACACGACGTTCGATATTCGTGTCCGCGACGAAACTTTTACTTTTTCATTTTACGGTCTGTTTCCATGATCGATCAGAGTCATTTTGTTACGGTCCGATCTTCGAAAGAGAGAAATGGAAAATAGACCTTTCTAAAACGAGTTGTTTACGATCGATCGGATTATTAGATTTTCCTATGATGACATTTTGAATATTGAATTATTATCGATAAAACTATATTTCTTAAATTCGTGCAATGAAACATTTTCTAACGTGTTAGGAAAAAAAATGAAATGTCTGTTAAAAGAAGAAACACTTGTAAATATATTAAATATACATACACTCAAATGGACACTTGAAAGCGGCACACTTGCCTAATTCGATGACCCGCGACGAACGTACACGACGTTGTCACCTTTTACCGTAAAATATTAACGAATGTAAAGAGACACGTTTAACTTTGTTAATAGGAAAATAATACAAATTAAAAACATATTTGTTTCATCGAGATTTTAATTTACCGGGGAAAATATATAAACGTGATAAATACAAGATAGAGTGACCGAGCACGATATATTATTCTAATACATTCTTTCTTTTTCGTAACTCTTGTTAACCGATAAAAAAAGTTTAAAAACAATTTATCCTTTCTGTAATTTCAGTATATCCTCAGAAACAGCAGTACGCGTATGCAGGTTACCCAGCACCAGCGGCTTATCCAGGGCCTTATTATCATGGATCCCAGTACGGACCATACAATTACTGAAAATATCAAAACTCGATGAGAAGAATGTGATTGAAGTAGGATGAATTTTTGGATTCCATTGATTTTTATGTGTGCCAACTAGAGGTATACGTTCGTCGTATTTAATCAATCAAATCAATCAATTTCTTTCTCTCTTGCTCTCTTTCTCTCTCTCTCTCTCTTTCTCTCTCTAATATGGTGGGTAAAAAAAAAAAAAAGAAGAATCGAAGGACTTCGAACATAGTTCAAGAAAAATCAAATCCAACGAGACTAAGGTTTTAAAGAAAGGAAGGAAAATAAAAAAAAAGAGGAAAAAAAAAGAATCTATATACGAAAGAAAAGAAAAAGAAAGGAATAAAAAAAAAAAAGTATAACTATTATAAGTGCCGTCCTGTGCCTCGTTTTCTAGAGTAAACTCGAATAATCGAGTTCGTACGAACGTTTTCTAAGGTCGTTCGCGTTGCTAACTTCCGGTACGCGATGTATAATCCTCTTGGAAGATGCCCCTTTCGAGCTACGATACGCTCCGTTTCTTTTTCCAACGCAAAAACATTAAAGTAGTACGAAGGAGGAAGAGTTTACACGGCACGTTGCTCGATAGTTTAACATTTTCTATACTTATTGTAAGTTAGGAACGAGATGATTTAATAATTTTCATTTTTCCTCATCTCTCTTATTTGTCTTTTTTATCTTTATCCTTTATATTTTTTCAAGATAACGTCGTATCGATACGATCTTCATGCCCTATTTTTATTTTTATTTTTATTTTTTTATTTTGTTTTATTTTATTTTTTTATTTTTTTTTGTATAAATTATTATTTAAAAGCGCGCCGTAATAACGAATGGAATAACAATTCCATTTTGGAAGTTAGGTTTCACTTTCGTCGTTTTCCCTCCAAAGACCTGTTTACTACTTTCGTAGTATGTTACTATATACGTTTGTATTTAAATATGTATATACGTTTGAAAAGAACGTTATTGGTTTTTGAAACAATTAGTTACAAAAATAAAAAAAACACGATCTTCTTTCATTTATTCTTACGAGAATCGATGAACTGACTGAATCTCATTCGAATCACATTTAAGACGATAGAACTATCGTTTAATTGCATTTTTATTCCGGCAAGGGAAGATCATTTTCGATCGTCACTTATTATTCGCGAGATTAATCTATCGTCTAGTTATTTTGATACATAGATATGTAATACATCGATACATAAGATTCATTCGAGATAGGCAAAACACGTATATAAGTAAATTATATGAGTAACAATATATATATAATTAAAAATCATATAGAAAAAATTACTATTCTGATTATTTCTGTCTTTGATGTCGATTTACAGATTTTTATTTAGATTCGAGTTTTGAATTTAAATTAAATCTTAAATAAAAGACGTGGTGCTCTGACATAAGGAAGAGTGATTTTTTCACGTGATACGTTTATTTTATTATTTCTTTATTTATAATTCGTGCTTTACCTATTCTCTTGCTAACCATGATGGTACCTTAAATGTAAGGCGTTATTGAATAAAAAAAACAATAAAATTACTTAACATACATTTATAATGTGAATAAACGGACAAAAGAAACAAATTTATTTTTTACGATTACTATATAAATGTCATTTATAAAGAGTTCATCGTCAAGGAGTTAAAGTATAAATGATCTGATATTTATCATTCGTGTGACATTACATAGTATGTACAATAATTTATCTTTTTTTTATAAATCTTAAAAAATAGTAACGAAAGAATAATTACAAGACAATTTGTATTATCTATTTTTACCCTTTCCCATTTTTTCATCACAAGTATGTACATACGTATATTTGTTTCTTGAATAAGTGTGTGTGTATATATAGGAAGTTGCTACTAAAGTTTGAAATGTATATTTTTTCTCTGATAAAAATATTAAAAATATATTCATTTAGTAATTATCTGTTATAATTATCTAAGTATTAAGGAATAAATTAAAATCTATCATTAGAAAACAGCTGTTGAAAAGTAGGTCACTGGTAAGAAAAGCAGGTCAACCGTACAAATGTATTTAATTTTTGTTTACTTACGTATTGAATGTATTGAGAGAAAGATAGTCTAAGTACTTCTTCATCTGTGTGTAACTGCAAGTTAAATGAGGTAAGCATCGGATATGTTTATATTTCTCGGTGAATTCTAGGAAATTCGTTATATATGAAATACAAATAGAAAAACATTCCTTAATTACCGGCTTAGTCGAGCGTTCAATGTTTTGTTTACGTTCGTCTCTCTTCGTCACTCTTCGGCCGGTGTCGACAATCGAACGTTGTCATTTCTATTCTATTATGAATTTCGTCGTTAGATTTGTTATTGACCTTCGGGTATGTTCGGTACTTGTCGAATGTATTCGTAATTATTTTTCATATTAATTGTCAGTTATCTTCGAGCGTCGGAAGGAATAACAAGGATATTATTTAAAGTATATAATTTATTTCGCGTATACGAGTGTACGTGTTTTCGTCGTATGCAAGTGATATGCATATTCGAGAGAGTGTGTGTAGTGCATATATGGATACAGTGCAGTTATGGATATGGATTATGCAGAATTGGATATAAAGACAAAATACATGTAATGTAAGTTGGCTGTAATTTTGAACCTTTTTAACATTTGACTGGGCATGGTAGGTTTTCAATAAAAAATCATTTTCGATAAAAATATCTAATAGCAGGTAATCGTAACGTTGTAAAATTTCTTAATCGGACATTGTACATACGCGAAACGAATAAATTTCATTGCATTCATGGAACTGAAATGTGTTTTCAAATATGATTTTGTGACAGATTTATTTCATAATGATGCATAATCAACTGCATCTCGGCAAGTGACCGTTCTCTTCTTTTATTTATTTTTCAAACGTTAAAATATTTTGTTTCTTTTTTAAATAAAGGCGCGTCTCGATTCATTGCCGAATCGAATAAAAAGCAACTTATCAAAATTTTATCGCAATTGAATAAATAGCTTACGAATGCATACATATAAACATTTATTTTTATATATATGTAGATAATTTTAAACTATATTAAAAAATAAGAAATACCGTATTGTCAATTTATCCATTTAACGATACTTTTGCAACTTATAATATTTTTGTTTTTAACTTCTCATGTCAATAATTAATAATTTAATTTTTTATATAATTACCATCACGAAAAATTTTTGTTTCATTTTAATCGCGTGTAGATATTACGTTCATTCTTATATAAAATATAGGACAACAAGTTTATTTCGGATAAAGAATATCATAGAGCTAGAAATAGGCCAAGAGTCAAAGGATTTTTTAAGCAAAGAATTTTTTAAGCAAATAGAAAAAAAATAGATTTTTTGAAAACTTAGACGCATATCTTCCCTTATGTTAACCCCCCTAAGGTTGCACCCCACGATCAAGTAGGAGGTGTATCCTATGAGAAGAATTAAATGGAATTTATATTTACCGATTTTTTTAAAGTATTTTAAGAGAAATTGATAAATTATTTATTATGCCGGATAATAATATTGTATTTTTTTGTCATAATATTATTTAACTTTTATTTCAAAGTTTTTCATAAGATTTGCAAAACATTTATTTATTTCACTCGCGATATGTTATTTTTAATTTGTTCATAAATTTAGAAAAAAATAAAATTTGTTTAAATATATATCGTTACAGTCATCGTTTATTTTTGAACATACCGTATGGAATTTAAATGCAACTACAGTTAACTCCTCTACAGTTAAATGTAGATTATTATAGAAAGCAACATGGTTGCTGTACGTTGTAAATACACGTCACCATTTCGTGATATCATTTTTATTTGATAACAGTGATCTAAAGTACTGATATACAAAAGAAGACATTGAGGATTCTATTACGAAATGTTATCGTGCATGGAAATAATATTGAAAACTGTACTTCTTTAGTGAAACATATTTCCTAACCTATAACAAATCTGCTTATATATATTTAAGTTTTGATGTTATTAACATCAAAAGTGTCAAGTGTTACGTTATATTTTTTATTTATTTATATAAAATCTAGCTATTCGCATATGTATTAAATATGCACTGTAAAAAGATTTCATTTAACTTATACATCAAATATTGCATTGCACCTTCAATGTAGTAATAGTTACAATATTATAATTTATTGAAAGTTTTTTTTAAATATTTATTCGCAAAGAAGATTTGATTTTGAAAGTGGAGTAAATTATTTTTCTAAGATCTATTTTCAATGAGAATTTTTTAACTGAAAGATTTATATCAATTGTAATCAAAATAAACAATGGGATCAAATAACGAAGAACAAGTTCCAAATAGAAATCCTAACGATGAAAGAAATGTCGATTGGTCTAGATATGGTTTACATAATACAGAAATGCAAAGAAATCCACAAAGAAATAATGGAAGTTATGAAGAATTTGGTTCAGAAATGTATCAAACTGGAGCAAATGAATTATTTGCTCAAGAGTATGTAAGTATATTATTAGGTTGCAATGATATAACTTTTTATAAGATTTTATTTTTGTAATATTTTGTATTATCAGAGTTCCGATCCATGGTGGAAATCTAACTTTTTCATATCACAACCAGTATTGTTTGGTACTTGGGATGGTGTTTTTACCTCTTGTCTTATCAATATTTTTGGAGTTATTGTATTTTTAAGATCTGGTTGGATAGTTGGTCAAGCTGGAGCATTAAATGCAGTATTGATAATTTTTTCTACAGGTAATAGTAATAGGATAATGTAATGAATACAACTGTCTCTATGTTATATCTCATGGAGTATTATATTTTTAGTTAGTATTGCACTAGTAACCGTATTATCTGCAGTGGGTATATGTGAACGGTGTAGAGTAGAAAGCGGAGGAGTCTACTTTTTGTTATCTCATGTATTAGGATCAAGATTTGGTGGATCTATTGGTCTTCTTTACTGTTTTGGACAGGTTGATAATAGTTTATTTGATATAGTTATTCAAAAATAAAATAGAATTTATCACAAATTTTATTTCAGGCTGTGGGCTGTGCTCTAAACGTTCTAGGTTTTGGTGAATCTATGGCAGGTTTATTCGGTTTTGATACTGCTTGGGCACAGAGAAGTTTTGCTTGCGCCGCTGTTATTTTGTTATCTGTGATTAATGTAGCAGGCGTTAAGTGGGTTATTAAATTACAGTTTATACTTCTTTTGATATTGCTTCTTGCTGGAATGGATTTCATGGTTGGAAGTTTTACACACGAAAACCCTAGTAAGATTATTTGTCAAGTTATGATATATATATCTATCTATCTATCTATTTGACAGATAATATCTATAATTAATTTTATTAACAGATGCTGGATTTGAAGGATGGTTATCTGGGAATTTACGAAACAACACTTTTCCTGATTATCAAGGTGGATACAGTTGGTTCACAGTTTTTGGTGTTTTTTTCCCAACTGTTACTGGTGTTTTAGCTGGTATTAATATGAGTGGTGATTTGAGGCATCCCTCAACTGATATACCACATGGTACATTGGCAGCTTTAGGAACTGGGTAGGAATTGTTAGCAATGAAAGATATAAAATATAATGAATATTAAATGAAATAATATGATGGATCAACTTTCAGAACAGTACTATATCTTTGTTTCTCGCTATTCTTGGCAGCAACTTGTACTAGGAATGCTCTTCTTACAAATTTCATGATTGCGTCAAAGGTTTCTGCATTATCAGTACCTCTTCTGGCTGGTCTTTATGTGTCTTCGTTTAGTAGTTGTTTAGGTGCAATGTATGGTACACCTCGTGTACTTCAGTCTATTGCTAGTCAAAATGTTATTCCAGGAATAAATTGTTTACAAAGAGGAGTAAGTAAAATATTGCTATAATGTTTTACAAGATTTTTCAATTAGAAAGATAATAAATTAATCGTACAAATGATTTTAGAGAGGACCTAACAAGGTGCCTATTTATGCTATGTTAGTCGTGGCTGCAGTCACATTGACTTTTATCATTACTGGTAGGATTAATACTCTCGCACCTATCGTAACCATGCCTTTCCTTTTAACATACGCGTGTCTGGATTACGCTTATTTTGCACTTGCTCAAACTTTTGATATTCGACATATGAGAGAACAAAGATTTAGGACGCAGTCCCCAACGTTTGATCGCAATTATGGTTCCGCTAGTAGGAATAATTCTATAACGGAAATAGACAATGATTTAGATAGTTTATTTCCTGAGAGAATAAGGCATAAGAATTTGGTGAGTTTATGTTTGCTTATTAAAAATACATAGGATAAACTAGATAACAAACGAAATGTTTTATATAACAGAGAAGCTCCAGCATTTCTGAAAATAATGGATTTGTGGATTCATCGCCGAGTTTAGAAGAAAATAGTACAAGTTCTGCCGAACGAAAAGTTCATATACATAGTAAATTGGGGAATTGGTATAGTCCTTTATGTAATAGATGGTTTTCACTTTTGGGTGTAAGTAGTCCACTAACAAGTATGCATATAAGATAAATTATAAAACATGATATATATATAGGTCTTTTATGAATTTTTTCAGTGTTTGGTGAAATTGTTCATTATGTTTTTGGTTCATTGGGGCTATGCTATTGCAAACATTGTTGTCGTTTTTCTTGTATGGAGCTATGTAGGCCATGCTAATCCAGCCGTAAAGCCTGGAATTTCAGCAGAGTTTCAGTTCTTTAAATGGTTCAAAACTGCGTTGTTAAGACTCATGGGGTAATTGATACATTTCTAATTAATTCGTAATATTTTGTATCGCGTTGGAAATCGAATTGTACATTTTGTAAATTTGTTTTTTTTTTTTATTATAGGAGAAAGGTTTATGATTATGAACAAATCGTTGTAACACCTGTACCACCAGGTGTGGAGGTTTGTTCTGCGCAATTGAACGAAGAAAACGAAGATTTCGCTGGAAGACGACGATATCATCAAACGGCTACAGTTACAGGTCAATACGTAAACGTCGATTAGATTTTGGTTAGTGGAATTTTTCTTAGGCGTTTTTTTTTGTTATTCAATAAGCGTAATGAAACCCACAATCTTATTAACGTTACAAAGAGATTTTTAATATATGCATAATTTTTGTTTAATGCGTAGAATCAAAACGCGTTATATGAGATCAGAAATCTGTGTTATGTATCTACATCATATTTATGTGTAATATTACGTTACACTTTTCGTTTTTATTTTCATCGTCGTCTTTCGTGTTAGATGCGCGCACAAACATATACACTAGTACATACACACATACACCTAACACATCATACACATCCATATAGCTAGTCTAATTAAAATATATATTCGTGCACTAAAAAGTATTTTTTCAAATGGGTTTTACGCATATGATCCTTGATTAGTTTTAATTGATGAGAAAACGTTAGTAGAAAAAGATCATTGATTTCATGAATAATTCGACGAGTACATCAAAATAATTTAAGATTTGGTATAAGCAACTAAAGGGTGGAAGGCTTTTGATTGGAATTGCAAGAAATCTTTAAAGTTAATAACAATTTGAATAAATAATCAATTAATTGCTTAATAAATTAATTCTAAGATTACAAAGCACTATAAATGGATCAAAATAAAATGAAAATCTAACAAAGTCCAGAATAGTACAATAGTGTCACGATATTAAAAACGCGAGATGTTACCAATAACTGAGGACATATAACTAATATTTTTAATAGCTTAGAATAAACTACACGCACAAAGGATATATCATGCTGCCAGGATTACTGATGCATTTAAAATGAATCGTAAATAAGGTTTCTGTCTTTCTGTGAGTTTGAAAATTAATTCCAGCGCTTTAAAATGAGATTATATATTTATTCTTTTATATTAAATATAAAAGATCATTATAGTTAATCATAGATTAGAGAGTCGTTTGTATAGAAACATACGTAAAAAAAAAAAATTGTAATAAGTACTAAATTAAATGCTCTGTAAATAATGATTAATAATAATAATATATTTATATATAATTTAACATTTTTATAAATGTCAAAAGAGTGATGAAAGATGCAATCAAGATAAATACATTTGGAGAAAAAAAATAAATGAATGCTTTTCAATCATCTATCCTTCATTAATTATTAGGATAGACAAATTTAATGTTTTTACCTCGTGTGTTTTTTTTTTTATATTAATTTATGTATTATTTCAATTAACTTACAAGGACTCCACCAAGTCGTGTACCCCCAGATTTTTTTGAAACTTTGCACACTTGTAGATGTTGATTAGTACTATCACATACTGCTAATCAATATATATAAATAATCAACCCTTTTCGAGATATTGACCGATAAAAATTGCAAAAAAGCTGAATATACATATCTACCTCTGTGTTGCTACTATAACCATAAGCCGCTGATAGCCGAGTGGCTAAGGGCTCAGGTTTGTAATCCTGATGTCCGTGTTCGAGTCTTTTTGGATGTTATTTTTTTTTCATGTTTTTTTTTCAATTTTTCATGTTTATATTTTTTTATAATAATGTCTTATATATTAACATTTTTGTTTTTTTTTTGACAGTATGTTTTATTACTTTTATGAAAATTAAAATGTAAAATATGTTGTATTTTTTTTTATTTCCGATCAGTCGAGTTTTCTTTTGCCTAGGACTGTACTAAACAAACGAATGCAGACGAGGGGAAGTGTGAGCGAATTAGCAATGTTTATATTAAAGATACATTGAAAAAACGTAGACGACAACTAAGTTAGATGAATATTTTTGTATTTCTTTAATCAATTGACTTTTTGTGATGAAATATTCCTATATGTAATATATAAAATATTTATTTATATGAACTTTTCTTATATTGTTTTTATTTTAAAAGCTAATCCTAAAATATTTCCCACGTATTCCGGGACACCGTATGCATATATATATATATATATATATATATGTGTGTGCGGCTTATCCAGTTGCATGATATCACGTTATCGGATTTATCTCGTCGATGTATTTCAAATGGAATTACACGCTGTTGCACACAATAGTTGGAATTACTTGATAAAAAAAAAAAAAAAAAAAGAAATATTGAATTATTAACATTCGTTGATTAAAATAAAATAATAAATTGGAAGTAGTAAAAATACATGCGCGCACGTATGAGCGTAATTGTAAAGCGACACGTAAAACATGACAAGATACCTAACAGTATAATTAAAGGAAAAAGACAAAAGGTCTTGAAGAGATCACTGTATGTTGAATAAGTGCACTTAAAGTACACACGCCTGATATTTGCCGGTACTAATTATTTCGCATTCTGATGCCGTAAAACATTTTAATACAATCACGTAAGAGGCTCGTGTATATCAGAGGGTTAACCACCTCGGGCAACCACGAGATCAACTCCTCCCTACCTTGGAAGCTTCCGATGCATTTACCGACACAAACTTATACACGTTTACGTTGCGGTTGAAATTAATTTTAAATTAGTAACAAAATAAACGTCTTCCTTGATATTTCATTTTGTTCGTAACATCGATCGATTTTTTACTTTTATCTCGATACATAAATCAAAAGGATTTTAAATATTATATTAACAATTCGTATCAATAAATATTAATTTAAATATTAAATAAAAGTATATTAAATCGTCGCGCGTATATATATTGTATTTTAATATATATTTGCGGTTAATGCATTAACGCGAAGAAATTTAATCGACCGGCTGGACCACGGTACGTTTTGACGAAAATTTATATTATCTCATTAACCACGTGGGTTTGACGTTCGACGAATGCTATTTGTTGTTCGGTATTGATAATAAACAACACGACAGATTAAATATTTATAATCGGTTATGCCTTCGGTCAATCATTGCCACGACTGACTGCTGCGTATATTTACGTCAAATTTTCTCTAATTAATATAGGATGTCAATAGGTATTTAGGTACTTGGAACACGCTAATCAACTGGTATCGACGTAATCAATTCGTTCGATATCATGTTGTTCAAAGGATCGAAATAATCGATCGATTAACAATTAAAAATAGAAGAAATAAGAAATAAAAAAGAAAAAATGTAAAAAAACAAAGATCTAATATAGATCGGATTTGAACGAGATGATAAGTCATGTATCGTATGCTTGTTACTTTTATTTTTGTTGATAAAAAATAAGAGGAAACGGACGTGTCGACTAGCCACAACAGGATTTTCTCCCCTATTTTTTTCCCATGACAGAAGAAGAAAGCACTTCATTAATATACGGTATCCTCCTTGTACGTACGTACGTGTACGCTTAGGTGTCATCATAGTGGCTCGAAAGAAAGAGAAAGGAAGATATAGAGATTTGAAAGAAAAAGGATAGACAGAGAAAGAAAGAGAGTGTGTGATAGTAGTGGGAGAGGACGGAATACAGGGGGATGATGGTGACGGTTTCGAGTGGTAAGTGGAGGTTTCAAATAGAGGGGGTAGTTTTCACCGGTGGAAGGTGGTGGATGAGTGAGAGAGAGAGAGAGATAGAGTATATGGCGGTGGGGTTGGATGCCCGGTGTGGGATCTAGTCGGATGCCGGATTCGCAGTGGAAACTTCAGTACGCGACCAGCCACCGACGTGTGTTTACGGTCGGAGCTCCAGCGGAAGCTGCGAGGGCTGTCTGTCTGTCTCTCTCCCTTCTTCTATCTCTTCTAAATCTTTATTTTTCTCTTCGGCGAGAGAAACAGCACTTGGTATAAATTTTCTCTCTATTTTTATTTTTTTTTATTTTTTTTTTTCTCATTTTCTCTGTATTTTATTTCATTCGAAAATGACGTTGACTATAATCGTCGCATTACAATTACAATTTTTTTTTTACTCTTTCTCTCTCTCCCTGTTTTTCTTTTTGCTTTATTTTTTCCTCTCTTTGTTTTTCATATATATTTATTTCAATTATCATTGTTAACAAGTCAGATAATGTAAATGTAACTAAAGAAAAAGGTGATCTTCGAGAGATCGATGAAATCGATGCGAGAAGAAATGTTCTTCGTGATGTCATAAATGAATTTTTTTTAGTGGAATACTCTGATAAATATTCTTTCTATCTTTTACCTTGTATTTCTCTTTCTCTCTCTCTCTCTCTCTTTCTGTCTCTCGTCGTTATTAGAAAACGTCGAGTTTCGAAGAGAGGGTGTTATAGTGAGCGCTCGAACCACGTGGTTGTGGTTTTAAGTTAGTGCATTAAAGCAACGAACTTAAATCCTTTCTTCGTTTTTACATAATTTTTATTTGATTTTTAATGACTATACTCTTGTCTCTTACAAAACTAAAATATGGGAACTCGTGACGTGTGAAAACTTTTTATTTCGAAGGAATAGTTACGATCGTTATTTTTATCTATCGTCTACGATTTAATCGACATTTCATAGGTTTTCTCTTATTTTTCTTGTTTCTTTTTTTCTTTTTGTTTCTTTCGCGAAAAATCATGTGATTAATGGGTTACAGTGTTTCCATCCTCGTACCCTTTTTCTTCTCATAGCTTTTGGCCGAACACAATGACGTTTGTACGCGAGGCATCGTCGAATGGGAATAATAGAATCGTCGATTCTTTTTATTTATGAAAAACGAGGAAATAAAAAGGAAAGAAAAAAGGGGTAACAAAAGTGGAAAGTTAGGGAGGATGGGCCATGCCGGTGGTATAGGAAAAAGAGAATCTCGTTAATCTCGCGAAGAAAAATGTCGTCTCGCAAAGAGTCGCAGTAACGAGGTGCCATGTAATCGATATCGCGTCGATATTCTTTTTTTAGAACATTTAAAAGGTCGTCGTTCGCCATTGCACGTTTTACTTAAAATATATTTCGCGTTAGCGGAGAAATGAAAGAGAGAGATAGAGAAAGAGTTGGGAGAAGTGTAGAAAAAGGAAAGAAAGAAAGAAATGTAATATACATGTCGATCTCTCGAAGTATGGGAGAAAAAAATTTAAATTTTGGCGGGATTCGACAATAGGAGAACGAGATTACTCGAGAGAGAGTATCAAAGGAGCCCGCCGTGTGTGGAGATTATTCGAAACTCCTTGAATAAGAACGCGAGGAACGCGCCGCCGTTACGGGACTTTGTTCGATGGTGGTAGTGTGCTCTTGGTGGTGGTGATGGTGCTGGTTTGCGGTATAACGCTTAACCGATGTTGGTGAGCCAACAGTATTGCTGGAGAAGTGTAAAAGTGGTAGTGGTAGTAGTAGTAAGCTTGTTTGTAATACTGTATCATTGATGATAATAATAATAACAGTAGTCTTAGTTGGTAGTTGTAATAGTAGTAGTAGTATTTGTAATAGTAGTAGTAGTATTTGTAATAGTAGTTGTAATAGTAGTTGTAGTAGTATTTGTTGTTGTAGTAGTAATATTAGTAGTAGTAATAATAATAGTACTAGTAGTAGCAGTAGTAAGAGCCACGATGCTGTCAGACGAGTTCATGAATGAACGACCACTTCGCTTTCACGCGCGAACGCTAATGACTGTTCTTTCTAAAGATGATGATCCATCGCAATCTATTCTTCTTGTATATCCAAATTAATCGTCGATCATCCGTGACGTGAATTAGTGTCGATGATGACCCTAGAAAAAAAACTCAACGTACCATCTTTTTTTCTTCCCAAGACGTTAATACATTTTCTTTTTCATTTATTTTAACATTATTCATAGTTACGAGGAACAAAGAATAATTTATTTTTCAAAACACGCAAACGTCGAGTTAGATAAGAACAAATATTAATACGTCGGAGCAATAATCACATTTATTAAAAGTAAAAATGATTAACATACATGTTTCTAGGTAAAAAAAGAGATATCTCTCTCTCTAATCGCTTGAAAATTTAATTACATAACGAGAAAAGTTATAGTCAAGGTATTTCTATGGGATATTTTTATACATTCGTATGATCCGTTCTGAAGAATTACTATAATAAATTTTTACGTCGATAATAAAATCACGAGATATAGAATTTATATGCGCGTTCGGTTGGACATGCCTCGTCGGAGTAATAACGTGCTTTCCTCGTCTTTGGGTAAGATCGTAAACTCGCTTTTGGATCATGCACGTTTCACGTTGCGTCAGTTACGACAGTGCCGAAACTGCGATGACACGTATATCCCTTTATCGTTTTCCTACCTCTCAATGGAATAGATACTTCCTATCGTCGAGATCGTTTCTGGACGTCAGGTTTGTACCAGGGTTACGTCAGGATACTTAAGGTGAGAAAACAAAAAGAAGAAGAAGAAGAATAAAATAAAAATGCAATAAAGGTGAAAAATTAAAACAATCCACGAATTAGGTTTACTTATACAACGAATATTATCTATTGACGTATTTGTAAAATTACGATGAAAATCATTTGGTGAACGGTCGCGCTAGCTGGCGACGATTTTAGATGTTAAATCTGAGTTAATATCGCAAGGCATTATGGTAATAATGACGAATGGCCCAATTAACCGTTGTACCTAGTTAACTCCGCTTTATGGCAGCCCATCGTTCTTCGCTTTTAACGATCGCATAATAGTAATATAGCGATAAGTTATGTCATTTTGAAAAGCGCCACGATTCCGCAGACCGTTAATAACTTAATCTCAACAGTTATGTTCTAGATTCGTTATTAGAAACATCGGGGACCCGAAGAAACGGGTGCGTTTATTTGAAAAACAAAAAAATAATGTCCAACACTAGAGAGGAAAAGTTTTTCAAAGTCAAAATCATTGATAGAAGAGTAATAATCCAACGTAGTTCATCGCGAATCACTCTCACTTGTAATCAAAGTTGACACATTATTCTCCATCATAAAATTCCAAAACTTTGAACTCTTCTCTGATTATTTACTCTGATTTCTGGTACACAGAAGGCCGGACACACCGATTGACACCAAACCTTAACTATTCTTCCATCTTCTTTTCTTAACATCCCTATCTATCTATCTCTTTCTTTCCTCTTATTCCTCTTACACCGTGTTAGTCCTGTTCGTTCCACAAATCCAAACTTACAAAGAGACCGAACAAAAGTTTTTTCGTGCCCTCTTCGAAACAATGGTCTTCCACTTGCCTTTTTGGAAATATTTCCACTTATTCACCCTCGTCACACGGTACCTCCTCGTCCTTTTATTTTTTTTCTTCTTTTTTTTTTTCTTTCTTCCTTTCTTTCTCTTTCTCTCTTTAACCCTCCACCGATGCGTTGAAAGTACCGACTACTAGCTTGAAGGGAATTCATCTATCTTTCTCTTCTCGTATCTCTAAACCCTCTCCCCTGGTCCCCTTTTCTATCTCCCTCTTCCCTTCTAAGAGAGTTCATCTCGATCGAATGTATACTCGAGTGGTACTCGCTGCTGGATGACGTCGATGAGAAAAGAATGAAGGAAAAAAAAAAAGAAAAAAGAGTAACACCCATCCTGGGTGACTTCGGCTTCACCTGAGTGCACCTGCACCACGATTTTATCTCTCCTTTTCTTTTTCAATCTCTCTCTCTCTCTTTCTCTTATTCTCTTTGGATACACGCTTGACAGAAGATGTCGTTCCACAAGCTTATTAGAATTTTTCGTTTGAAATATCTAGTTAATTGATGCTGTACCTCTGCCGCAGGGAGACGAATGAATAAATAGAGAGAGAGAGAGTGAGAGAGGTAGACAGAGGAAAGAGAAAAACAGAGACAGGGAAAGTCTCTCCATTATCGTAATTAATACCATTACAATTAACGCGTTGAGGGAGGGTAGTTCGCGGAACGAGCTTGGATTCCTTTTACGGTGCTTTTATCGTATCTAAGCGGCTTTTCCAAGCTGTATATGCTTTCTGCGTGTATTTATATGTATTTATATGTATTTATACATATATTTATATATATATGTGTGTGTATACCGTCCAGCGTAAAAAAGTTCTTTCGAAGAAGTTGTATTTTTTGAATCTACGCGGGGACGCGTAGTTTATTTGTGTCTCGTTTTATTCTCTTACTTTCTTGTTTTTTATTTTTGTTTTTATTTTGTTAAATTTCTTCTTTTTTGTTGTCGACGTTGTCGTCGTTCATCGTCGGTGATGGACTTTTTACGATTCGTATGGCCCGTTTTTCGTTGAAAAGATTACTCCCTTCTTTTTCACGAATTTAAGATGAGATTAATTTTACGATTTTAAGTGTTTCGTCTTTTCTCTCTCTCTCTCTTTTACTCTCCTTTCTCTTTGTAGTTGTAATATATAATATATACATGTATATAATATCTCATTCTTGTCGTTTTTCAATTGTCTCTCTTTTTCTCGATATTCATGCGCAATGAAAGAAGGAACACGGCACGGCGTTCTGTAGTTGTCCGTAAAAAGAAAGACTTGGAAAAAGAAGAAAAATATAAAAAGAGAGAGAGAGAGAGAGAAAAGAAACATTCCATTTCCAGCGAAGTAATCTACCTAGCCGAGAAGAAAATCGGACGGTAGCGAGACTCGCCACGAGGGAAACCTTTTCACGTGGATTGAATAACATTAAAACGCATGGAACGACGACTTTTAACGTTTACATCGTTGGAAATGAAAGTCCCCGATAAACAAAGCTTTTCATGGTTTACTCGACGAAACATATTATTAATTCTCCAACATTTCTCTTTACTTATTCATTTTCCATAGTAACAGTAATAATTCTGAATTGAATTCTCAATAATTCCACGAATTTCATGAATCTTATTATCGATCGAAAGGAAACTAAACATCTATTGCAATATGCGATGAATTGCGAGAGTATGGTTGTAGATATAAAACGATGAAATATTTTCCCTAGTCCGATTTATTCTCCTACATTGATTCACGTTTGATTTCATTTATTCAAGTATTATAAGTCAAGAAAGATACACTCGAGAATTCGTTTCCTTATATTAAATTCTCTTCATATTAAATTTTGACAAATTTTTTCAACAAGTTTTTATCCTTCGATCTTTATGACCGATCATATATGTTCGTTATTCCCTTAAACATATCTCTGCTTAACGTCAAATTATATTTTCCCTTTTTATTCATCGAAATTAGATCGAGAAAAGTGAATATAGCACGGGTGTTAATTTCATTTCAAGAATACGTAGATATTGTATACGTGTATACGTGTATACATGTATACGTGTAACATACATACGCTCTGATTGTAGCACATAAAGTTAAATCTGAGTCCCCTCCTCCTTATCAAGAGCAATAAAACGAATTTCATTAAATTGCAAACGTTTAAAATGATATACGTTATTTTAATACGGCCGAATGTACAAAATAAACTCACAAACATTCGTATACGTATATTCACACGCGTATACATGCATACGTTTGTACGAGTCATTCCAGCGTACGGTTCTTTAATTTAAAGAAATCTCGTAATGTACCTTGGCGTGTAACGTGGACAAAAAGTAATGCGAGTATTTTAACAAGCGTATAAATCCTGATCTTCGTTTAAACGTAGCGACGAGGCTTGTAAAACCCTCGAGCTCTCTGCTACACTCTCTCTTTCTCTTTATCTTTTTTTCTCTTTCTCTCTCTCTCTCTCTCTCTCTCTACTTTTAGCACGCGAGTTGCGTCGCGTATACGCCAGAATATACTTATTTGTTCTGTCTGCCCTGAAATACGCCTTACGAGAATACGTTAATTAAAAGTATATTTTAAACGATGCACTGAGCATTGAGGACAAGAAGAGAGAAGTAAAGAGAAAGGGAGAAAGAGAGAAAGGGTAGAGATGGAGAGAGGGAAAAGAAGAAGAAGAAGAAGATGAAGAAGTCGTTTTTTCTCGAATTATCACAGCTCTCAGCGCGTTGAACGTCTTTCCTCAAGGAGAATAATCTCGTTTCAGTCAGACCAGTAGATAACTCCTTCATTTTATAGGCACCCCTTCTCTGATAATACACCTACGTTACATAACTTGTATGTATCTACGTACCCATATGTGGGTTTAACCAAAGAGGAAGATGTTAAGATATATCCTCATCGTTTATCCAATCTAACGGTCATCTTTATTTAGTTCCGAACGACCCAATTATTTCGTGTCCCAGATCAGAAACGACGTACATCAGGCATAGTAGGAGGTAGTACCGGTCGAAGGATTAACGATTCACGAATATCGACGTAGTATATTGTCATACATGCCTGACCTAATACGATGCCACGAATAATTCTCCATATTACAAATCCAGGCTACACAATGTTAGCTTGTATCTATGTGTGTCATTATATCGCGTCTACCTTTCATCGGATTATTTCATTTCTATCACAGTGCTATCGGCTTTTCGTTTCAAATAGCAGTCTTTGATAAAAAAGAGAGAGAGAGAGAGAGGATGAGGAGTGAGATCACATTAAGAAATCCCTTTGATTTCTGAAACTACGGAATTTTTGAAAATGTCAGAGAGAGAGATAGACAGACAGACAGACAAATAGACAGACTGACAAACGGAAACAGAAGTCCTATAAAAGCTAATCTTATTTTCTCCATGAAATTTAATTCTTTTTGTCCCCTTTTTTTCTATCTTTTTTTATCTTTAACTTTTATGTACTACTACGCCATGATGCCAAAAGGGAACGACCAAAAGAGAGAGAGAGAGAGAGAAGGAAAAAAAAATAAAAAAGAGAAAGATCTCAGGTGCAAATATTTAACTGGCAAATCCTTTTTCGTCATGCTACTTCGTACGTGCTTACCAAGTGAAATAATTTTCTAAGGGATAGAAAGCGTAGTATTACTGCGGTTTTTTTCTTGACTATCCTTTTTTTTTTTTTTTTAGATGGTACTTTGATAATTTCCCTGAATTTCTTCGTTTATCTTTACTTATCTTTCTTTTTATTTTCTCTCTGTTTTCTTAGAACCGTTTGAAATATCTTGAATTTAGGGATAAAAGGGTTTTTTGTCTTTACACCGACAGGGAAGATCTACCAGAATTCTTTACATTGAAAATAAATGATAAATTGCTTTTAGTTGTTTTTTCTTTCTTTTTTCTTTTACACGAAAGAAAATCGTCTTTTTTGTTGCGGTTATTTTTTATATTATTAGATTGTCAAGTATGAAATGGAGCAAGTACTTCAATTATGTGCATTTTTTGCTCCGTTTTATACTTGACAACCTAATATTTTTTTCTTATTTTTCTCTAATGTTTTTTTTAAATCGAATAGAAAATTCCTTGGCTCATTAGAAGTTAAAGGGCAAAGTGCGCTAGTAATACGATTTATAATTAAATATACTTTGGCAAGTTTGGCCGTGAATCTCTGCTCGTCTTCGGGTCCACCGGGACGTTCGTGGTATCCCTCAGAAAATTACCTTTGGGACAGATATAACCGTGGACTACTTTAACCGTGCGAAAATGTTATTAAGCTGGGAAAGCGATGTGATGATAATGTGTGTTACTGGTGTGTTGGTTAGTTATTAATTAACCTTGGAAAAAGTAAAGAAGATAGTTCGTTGCATGTTACATATTATATTTTAATGCTTTAGTTTTTTTGGTGGTAAATATATAAATACTAGCAATTAACAGACATTACATTAATTATCACATACGTGACAAACATATAGACAAACATTTATTTATATATTAGGAAATAAAGAAATAAGATACTCTGTAATTTTTAATATGTATATGTATGTGCAATTAGGTTTATAACAAATTTCAGATACATCAAACGATTATTTTTTAATAGCTTTAATCGAATATAATCGACATATACATAAATCTATTTATTCATTATTTAAAAATTAAGGAATAAATAAAAATCAATCATTAGAAATAGAAAACAGCTGTTAAAAAGTAGGTCACTGGTAAGAAAAATAGGTCAGCGATACAGAAGTAGGTCAGCTGTACAAAAACATAGTAATAATCCTATACGTATTGAATGTATTAAGAGAAAGATAGACGAAGGTCTACCTCTCGGTGTATCTCTCGGTGAATTCTAGGAAATTCGTTAAATATGAAATACAAATAGAAAAACATTCCTTAACTATCGGCTTAGTTGAACGTTCAATGCTTTGTTTACGTTCGTTTCTCTCCGTCACTCTTCGGCCGGTGTCGACAACCGAACGTTGTCATTTAAATTCTATTATGAATTTCGTCGTTAGATATGTTATTGACCTTCGGGTATGTTCGGTACCTGTCGATTGTATTCGTTATAATAATCGTTAGTCTTCTTCGAGTGTCGGAAGGAATAACAAGGATATTATTTAAAGTATATCATTTATTTCGCGTCGCGTGTGCGTGTTTTTTTCTTATGCAAGTGATATGCATATGCAAGCGAGTGTGTGTAGTGTTGAAGAGTGATGTACACATATATGGATTTAACATAGAAAAAAAACAGAAGTTTTTAAGAATATCATCCAATGAACGCTATTTGATTTTTCATAAGGTAATTGAAATTATATTTGTTTCAACTTCATTTGATTCTATTTAATTTTCGATCGTTTAAATATTCTATTCGTTCGATCCGCAACTTTTCTTCGCTCGTTGAATTATTAACGACATTATTATTATTATTATCATTATTATGCCACTTTCGTTCACCCTTGCCAAGCGTCTTTCGTATTCCATCCCTTTTTTTGTAGGGTTGTTTATTTTAAAGCTATTAGTATTATATCTTTTAAACTTAAAGACAAAAAAAAAGAAGCCAGCTACATTAAATAAGAAATAATATGATATACGTAACTTTGGTTTAATCGAATGAGGTACAAATTGAAACACTTGTTGCTTTGTTGTAACGATCCCCTTTTATCAATCGCTATGGAATACTTATCTCTTCCTTTAGATTTTAATTCAATCGTTGAGAGTAGTTACAAACGAGGAATGATATTTATTACGATATTTGTCTACCGTATTCGTTGTTTTATCATCGATACGAAATGAAGTCTTCTTCGCGAATTTGCATCAATCGAGTCTTTGTTTGAATTTTTCATGAATTATCGAATTAATAATCGTTAAGATAATAAATATGTATAACGATTGGGGAATGGCTTGTAAATATTGATAAACGTCCAAACGTTCAGGATTGATTAATAAGTTAGATTCAAATCGAAAAACAAAGGATCGTTTTAGAATAGTATTAGGATGTGAATCATCAGGATATTATCATTTTAATTTGATGTTAGTCAGTAAAAGGGAAGAAATATGAAATAAAAAATATAATATTACAATTCGATTTGTACATACATTTCTTCGGATATGTAATATAGTATTCTCGGTAAAGTGAATTCGTCTATTGAAAGTCTTTAACTAACAGTGGTGGATAGAGGAGGGTAGTAGCGCATGTAACATGTGTCATACAAATGTCATTTCCAGGGCTCGCACGTGTGCGTAACGTGCTGCACATTACGTAATTCAAGCCTCACAAACAGGAATGGTGAGTTACAGTTCAGCAGGGGGAGTATCGGATCGTCGTAGCCAAACGCACTGCTCTAATTACAAGAGAAGGGTAAAGGAGGAGAGGGGGAGAGGTAAACAGGAAGATAATTAATTTCGAACATGCTTTGTCCAAGATACCTATCCTTCTCTTCTCGAATGAATCATTATAATGATTATCTATTTCTCTGTCTCTCTCTCCCTCTCTCTCTCTGTGATTCTTATTAGCCATATCTAATAATTAGATTTTTGTTCAAATTACCTTTAAATATCGTTCGAGGTACTAAATTACGATACTTAGGTATGCGTGAAAGAGGTGCGTTATCGATCGTTCAACAGAGTTCCTTGTTCTCGTCCTCGTCCTCGTCCTCGTCATAGTGGTCGTCGTCGTCGTCATCTTGCTGTAGCTATTGCATCTCGTGAATCTTGAATCGGTATCGGACTACCCTAGCAAAGGCATCGAGTAATTAGCCAGGAAAGTAGAAAGACGAGTAGTCTCGTTCCCGTCGAAGGGTAATTATCTGTAAATCGATGGCGGATAACGTAGTCGTCGTCGTCGTCGTCGTCAGACTAGCGAGACGAGGGAAAAAGAAAAAAGAATGGAAAAGTTCGGAAAGTAGACGAAACGATTAGACGGCTGGAGAAAAGCATTTTCTTCTTATACTTTTTCTTTTTCTTTTTCTTGTTATTATCTTTTTTTCTTTCTTCCCATTTTTTTTTCTCTTCTATTTTTTGTTCCATCCCTAAGTTTTCTCGCGTTCTTGTGTAAACAGGCTTTTTCTATACGAAAGAATCGTACGAAGCTTTTTTATTATATTCCCCCAATGAGAGATCGTTACTCAAGTGCATTATTCAAGTTCAGGTTCTCTTTATATTTTTTCTCTCGCTCTCTTTTTCGTTCTCTTTCGTTAATCGGTGCGATCTATTTTACTCTCTTTTTAACATTGATGAAAGAATAGAATCAAAGAATAAGAAGGAAGTAAATGAAAATAATAGCTTTTGTTCGTTATCGCGAATTACATTGATAATGAATGACGATAAGGACGTTAAAGTATTATTATCATCATCTGGGAATATAATTTCGAATGCATTTTATCGGATAAATATGTATACAGTATAGAAATTAGTATTCTTCGGTTGGTAATAGCACAATCACGCGTATTCCATTATTTTTCTTCCTTCCGTCGACGATATCTTTCTAGAAATTGAAAATCGATCGTTATTCTCTGCGTTTAATTTCATTACGTTCAACTTCTATCCCTCGGTTGTATCTCGGCATTTATGATAGATCGGATTCATGCTGATATATTGGACAAAATTGAAATGATTCCAGATGTATAGCAAGCGAGTATATACTTGAAGGATAGGTTACTTCGTTACAGTAGTAATACTCTAGCATTGGTCAACCATGATTGGTAACAAATATGTTCTAGACGGTCAATCTTATATTAGCTATTGATATCGAGCTTTATTTCTTTTTCATTTACATAGAATAATAAAAAAGTATGAATATACGGATAAAAGAAAATGAAAAGAAAAATAGAAGAGGAGCAACAAATCCTTGGTAAAAGTTATCGTAGTGGTCACATCGAGAAAGATTTAAAAAGAAGAATGAGGAGGGTGCGAGTTAAAAATGTTTCCACGACTGGTCAGTTCGTTTTCTAAAGAAGGAAAAAAGGGGATGAATGGAATCCTGCAGAGGAAGCTGGATGAAAAAAAAGGGGGTTTGAGATACTCTCGAATCTCACAAATTTCTCCGAATTTCTACGAATTTCGAGGCATCCTACACCAGTGGATATACACGTAGGAAGGACGCCAATGCGAGCGAAGGGATTTCGCATCACCATCCGAAGCGTAAAATCGTCCAGCAGTATATTTTTACACCGTCCTCGTGATTTCTCTCGTCCTTTTGCACCGTGGAACGGTACTTTCTCCTCTTCTCCATCTTCCCCGTAGCTACAAATTTTTCTTCCTTTTCTTTTTTTTTTTTTTTTTTTAATCTTCTCTCCGTCGGAGTTTTCTCTCTCTTTCTCTCCCTTTCTTTTTCTTTTTTCATTTTTCTTTTCTATTATTTACATAGCTTCGTAGAGAGAGAGAAAGAGAGGAGGAGACATTTTTTTTCGTCTACTCCTTTCATCGATTTTACACGGAATTCAAAAACAGTGTCCCTGTACGAGATATGCATGTACCGAATTTCCTAGTGGAAAACAGTTTTCTATTTTTTCTTTTCTTTACTCTCTTTCCTTTCTTTTTTGTTCTTTTTTTAAGCCCGGAAATTTCGTTTCGCAAAAGAGAAATTGCATTTGACTCTTGGATAGCATTCGAGTGGATGGCGAGGTGGTTGGTCGGATGGATGGGTAATAAACGTTCCTTATGAGAACGAAATTTTATCTTTCCTTGGGAAAGGAATTGAAAGTAGAAATTATACCAAGGTATTTTCTTGAAAAAAAAAATGAATGGTTGAAATTTTATTCGAGAGTATCAATTTATGATCAGTGATAAAGTTCTCGGAGAAGATAGAAACTCTTTTTTAATTTTTGTATTTTAATAGAGATTTCTTTATGTTGTTTAGATATTTACAAAATAATATTACTCACGTTCGTATCATTTATATTTTCATGATTAGTATCCAACAGAGCAGGGATAAACGTACAAGTACTTTTCTCTCATTTTCGAGAGAAGCGAGAAAGTATAAAAGCACGTGTTAGTGGGGACGTCGGCCAACTAGAAAATGAATGACACTTCATTTCGTGAGCCACTAAGGGTCACGGCTAAAAATCTTTCTCTTTCTTTCGTTTCTCCTTAACTTTATTGGTCTTCGTTGTTGGAAAAGTTAGTGTTGCGTTTAAAGAAAGAAAGAACAAAATTCATGAAGAATCATAAATCATAGTACGAGATTTGATTAACGTTTAATCGAATACAAGACAATAAAAGAAGAAGAAGAAGAAGAAGAAGGGGGAAAAAAAAGAGTAAGAATTTATTTACGGGAAACGTATAGAAAGACGGAATAAGAAAAAGGGTAGAATTGAGAGCGGATAAGACGAGAGAAAGACAAGGGTTGTAGGAATGGGGTAGGAATGGAAAGGGTAAAAGAAAAAGGGGAAGAAGAAGAAAGCGAAGGAGAGAGTAATAGACAAAGCGAGAAAAAGTAGAAAAAGAAAAAGAGACAGCGCGCAAATATAAGTGTCGTGTGTCTATTCAAACACCCTTTGCTTCTTCTCTTTCTTTCTTTATTTCTTTCTTTCTTTATTTATTTCTTTCTTTCTTTCTTTCTTCGTACTTCTTGCAGCATCCACTTCGTACCCCATCTTTGTCCCTCTTTACACGACTTCGTTCTGCCGGTACGAGAGACCAAAGTCTAGCAGCTCTCCAACTTCATTGCATAATACATACACACACACACACACACACATATACATACATATATACATATATACATACATGGTACGTCGAACCCGTGTATGTAATATATGTGTATGTTCCGTTCAGTATCCTACACCGTACTTATATACCCACGATACTTTTTCGTTTCTCTCCTGATCCGACATAGTAGGATCGTTTTCGATGGTTACTCTCGATAGAAGATTTATTTATACTTTTAACTACATTTCTACGATACAGTATACGTATAAAGCACATACGCGATACACGTTTACATTTACTTCTTCGGATTTTTTATTTTATTTACCACGAAAATAATCATCCTACATTCTAAACATTTTACTCTATCTCTCCCGAGTTTCTTTCATTTTATTTCACTCCTCATCGTCCTCGATATTAATTTTATTTCTATTCGCTTCGACTTATCGATTTTTTAAAATAATTTTTTTATGTTATTAACAAACAAAACAAGGAGGATAAATGAATAAAACTACCGTTTATCGCGGTCTTAGGGATTCGATTAATAATTTGATTTATATCTTTCTCGAAAAAAGAAGATACAAAAAAAAGAAAAAGGAAATATGATACTAATTAAGATTTCGTAGTAGATTATCTATCGATTTATGTTGTCAACGAGCGAGAACTTACTATCCACGATTACGATTACGACTAGGACTATAACTATGACTATAACTATGACTACGACGACTTGACCATTTCGTTCGACCGCAAACTCGATTCTCGGCAATGCGATTTGAGTCGCTGGTAATTGTATTATGTCCCACTTGCCGGAAGCGTACCCCTGTGGTCCTTCCTTCTTTCTCTCTCTCTCTTTCTCTCTCTCTTGCCTACGTTTTCCGTTCTCGTGCTTGCCATAGTCTGCATTTCTGATTCAATTTCGTATTTCGTTTTCTTCGTCTTTCGTTCCTGTTAAGTATCGACCCGCTAGCAATATTAAAAAATATTCTCAAGACTCTACTATGAACATCGTTGAATGGCGGAAATTGGAACGATTCCACCGACCTTTTTTTTTCATCATTACTTTCTTTTTTTTTCTTTTTTTTCTTTCTCTTTTTTTTTATCATCTTTAAATCTTAATAAATATTCATACTTCGATAAAAGAGAAGTTCGTTAAATTGTACACACATGTTTGGAAAATGTATCTACTATGGAATAACGTAGAAATAAATGATAGATATAAATGAATAGATAAATAAAAAAAATAAATAAAAAATATAGAGAGGAAAGGTAAAGAGTGCATATAACATTTGGATAAAGTAAATCAACGTAATCGGTAAAATTCAGATTCGAAGACTTAATGTTAGGCAGGTGATTTTAACGTGAAATTGTTCGCTATTGGTGAATAGTTTTTATATATATATATGCATAGATTTTCTATGGTGTATACCATTGCACCGTGATTATCGATGTAGGAATTATTTCTCCATTGTATCTGGGCAAATGTTTATTCAATAGGCAACTGATACATTATGCACATACATTAATTTCGAGAAACGAATACGATTTACCGTTAGCTTCCGGACAATAGTCGTTAATGAACGACGTTAACGATACATCGAACATAGTAATAAACGAGACTGTAACGCAGTTGACGTGTTTTTTTTTCATTTTTTTTTTTATCTATCTATCTATCTATCATTATTTTTCTTTTCATCTTTGTATCTCGATAGAGAAACGACAGGAATGAATTCGACGAGTTCTCGCGAATAGAGTATATTACGAGAATATAGGTCGGGACGTTTATTATGAGAGAAGATGGGACGATTTAAAATGCGAATGTTGATTGTTGAAAACAATCGAACTCGTTAGTAGACACTTAAAAATACTATAGACGAATTTTAGAGTGGTGCTAATGAAACAGGCTAGTATGTGTGTGTATATGTGTGTATATGTGTGTGGGTGTGTGTATAATAGAACATAGAAGCATACTAACACGTAAAGTGTTTTATATGTTCCTCCTATATTTCCCGCGCTTAAACTAACCCCTCTACAATCGCGTAGAAACGCGAGGGCGCGCTTTTTAAATCGGCCTTCTCAATGTAGAACAATACCATCCCCTTTCTTCTATCTGTCGTACTTCATTATTCCGTTGTCACCAGACTCGCATTTGCACGAACGTTCTTTTTCTCTTTCACTTTCCGCTTCTTCTTCTTTCTTTCTTTTTAACGCGGAAAGAGTTCTTTTATTATATATTTTACTTCTCGAGTATCTTTATCTTTCCTTCATTTCGGTCTCTTTTCTTTATCATGCCATCGAACATCGTTAGATGGGTGATAAAAAAAATGTAGGATAAGTTTTTTCCGAAAGATTTTCGAAGACATTGAGAAAGGAGGGAAAAAGAGAGAGAGAGAGAGAGAGAGATGGAACAGTTAAGGATGACCCTAATCGTAATTCCAAGGAGATCAGGATCCCGAAAATCGTATGGGTTGGATCTAATTTGTTGGCAGGGGAGATTAATGGTATCTACGCCACTGCGGTTACTTCCCTTAGCTCGTAGCTCCGGGGATAGAGCGTCTATTTTAGACGAAGGGTATGAGAACTGAAGGTATATAAGGGAGGGTGGAAGAAAAGGAAGATGAGAGGATCATTCGAGAATTTGGAATATAAGGTTAAAAGAAATAAATCTTTATTATAATTTAATTTATTATTACATTTCTTTTTGTCCTTGTTATATCATACTTAATATTATTACAATACCCTTTTTACTCTGGTATATTTTGTGTTTTATTAAAAATCAAATTTTTCTTAACTAAGTACACACTCACGCGTACATAGAAAATTCTTACAGAAAACAAAAAAAGAAGAATAAATTACTTTGATGATTTAACACTTGATTAGATATGAGTAGATATTACCTTAAGAAAGACAAAAAAATAAATAAACAACACAAAATACGAAATAAAGGTAAAGTTAGAATACGTGTGGATGAAATAGAGAAAGAGGAAAAATAAAAGAGGAAAAAGTTGAGAGAGTCTTGCGGGAGGGTAAAGATCGAAGGTTCTCCAGCCCTTCGTTGAAAAAGCACCAACGTGGACCCTTGGGGTCTGGCGCTTAATTGGATCGAATCGAGTCGAAGCAATGACGAACGACGTGGGAAGAGAAAACGGCCAAGAGGGGGTGGGTTTACTTCAACGTTGTCGTAGTCGTCGTCGTTACGCTCGTTTCGCGTCTTAAATTTCAATTATTTTCGAGTCTCAGAAAGTAAATCGACGAGAGGCTGGTCTAACGTGTTGGTTAATTTAATGCTGATAGGACATCTTCGTAGTTCAATGGATTGTCTTTCTCTTTCTCTCTCTCTTTCTCTCTTTCGCTCTCTTTCAGTCGATCTTCGTCGGTTGACCGCGATTAATTAGACTCGTCTCGTTTTATTGTGAATCGCGTCTATTGTCGAGTCCTTTCTATAGAAGAATTCATCGTTGTCTTTTTTATTCTCTTCTTATTTCTCTTTTTCTTACTTTTACTTCAGTCAGACTTAAAATCTCGATCTTTCGTTCTCGAATCGGTAACGAATATTCCGGTACTTCGATATTCTTCTTCATTGTCTCGCAAACTCCTCACTTTTTCTCTCTCTCTCTCTCTCTCTCTCTCTTTCTCTTTCTCTTTCTCTTTCTCTCTCTTTTTATTTCTATCTTTTCTTCATTGATCCTTTTCTTCGATAGTAGTAGGTATCTCGTTACTCGTTAAGCTCGATCCTATCGTTTTCATCTCGCGAAAACGATTTCTCCTTTTTTTTTTTTCTCTTTCTCTATCTCTTACACTTTTTCTTCATTTTTCTATTACTTCTTACTTTCTTTTTATCCTAAAGAAGTTTGCATTACATTGACGAGCTTTAGATTGAGTTAATTGGAAGCCGAACGCCCTGTCCGAATGAACTAAGTTTTTCTTAAGATTATAGATAAAAGAAAAATAAAACAAGGATATTGTATCACGAACGAATCATCCTTTTTTACAATCGCATTAACTTTCCTTAATGGTGATCTACGAGTTCTCGTGGAATTATCAAGGGAATCATTAAAACTATGATGGATTAATGAGCTGCTTTATCGGTACTTTTTCATTATTACAGAAGTTAGAAGGAAAGATAGAAATAAGGATAGTGGAAAAAATCGATAAATATATATTATATTTAAAAAAAAAAACAATTCAATATACAAAATCATACTTTTTATAATACATTTACATATGGGATAATTACAAGATATCATTATTCTAATATTTGCCAATAATTTTCTTCGCCATTGTAAATACGTAATTAAAAATATGAATTATTTTTTTTTCTAAAAAACATGATAACAACGAATAATAATATTCTTTAAGTAAGCTTTGTTTCACTTTTTTCGCGAAATTTCTATTCTCAAATAAATAAATTAACATTTTCGATGTCATTTATTTGAAACGAGTTTAAAAAGGTGCAAATAAAATAAAATAAAATAAAAATTGGTATCGGGAGAAAGAGGTGAGACGACATCCTGTATATGTTATAGAATAACGTGGTAAGTTAGGGGGTGCAGAGGGGTAAGAGGAGTGGTAGATCGGCGTGTCTTATCGCTCTTTATCGCAGGATGGTTCTTCGAAAAGAGGTTTGCATAGCCGCTTTATAGGAGGCCGTTAAGGAGCTACCGTGTAAAACTCGCCGATCAAAGCTTAAAAGAATTTCCTGTTTATGCTTAGCGGCAAAGTGAAATTTAAATCCCCTCTCACGCTTTTTAGTCACTTTATTGCCCGTCACGTCCTTCCTTCCTTGCTTCCTTCCTTCCTTGCTTCCCTTCGGACTTTTCTTCCTATCTACGACTATTTTTCATCCTTTTTTATTTCGTAATTCTCGAGACATTTAATCTACGAATTTATATCGCAATTTTGTTTTATTTTGTTTTGTTTTCTTTTATAGCATGTAAATATCTGGGATAATATGAAATTTGTCGAACACGAGTTTAATACTCGTTTTATAAGTTTATTTCAATTAAATAATTTACCCGAATTATATAATCGAATCGAGAAATCGGATAAAAGTGTTCGACCGAGAGAACTGATTACGAGTAATTAAAATATTTAAGAATCGAGTTGGTAAAAAAAATAAAAAATGAACGATTATTACAAGGCAAAAGGAGGGATAGATATCATTGAATTAAATACTAAAGGATTAATTATTTAACGGATTTGTAATTATTGTAATCCCCAATGGTGTCGTTTACCAGTCAGCTATCTTCAAATTCATATCGGAGATGGTCTCTCATTTTCGTTTGTAGATTTTACTCTTTACTACTTTCTTCTTCTTTCTTTTTTTTTAATTCTTATCCAAAGGGGTAGACGAAAGAGAGAAGAAGGAGAGAAAGAAAGAAAAAAAGAAATTATGAGAGAGATATAAAGAGAGAAGGGATTGTTGAACCTAGTAGCTAGCAGCCATGGTAGGAAAAGAAGATCGTGTCGATGCGTCTAGTCGGTCGTTACTTTTTCGCCTCTTTGCATAGGTAATTGCCTTCAACAGAGGATCAAGGTAGTAAGAGGAAGGATGAAAGGGTGCTAGAAGCCTTGTATAAGGATGGAAGGGTAAGGCCTCGGTGGAAAGTATTGCATCGACGAAGACTTGGACACAAAGGAAGATGATAGACAAAAATTGGATTGTACCCCTCATGTCGAAGATAAATTTTCTCACCCTTGTTACATATTTTGTCTTCTTCTTTTTTCTTTCTTTAATCGAATAAAACAGGCTTCATTGTTTTTTAAACTTTTAAAATTTATTGAAACATTATCTTTTCTAATAATATATACTCGTATGTGACAGCAAAGAAAAAAGAAAAAGAAGTGATTTTTAATTAACCTAACAAAGTTGAAATTAGTCCCATTGAATTTATAAAGGAAGATGATCGTACGTGACAGTGCTCGTAAGTTTCGTATTTCGTTGGATTATCAAGGACGATAAGTCGGGGAGAAATATCGATTTAATTTACCTGGAGAGAACGCGGGCACTCATTTAGTAGAAGCGGTTGCATAAAGTAATACGAGCTACTTCCGACTTAATGAAACTTTGTTGACTTTAGAGGGATTCGAGATACTTCATTAGTTCGTCCGGCTCGTTGTGAATTTTACGAAGTTAAATTCTTCCTTAAACTTTTTTGCTAAAATCTCTTTTCTCTACCCTCCTTTATTCTTTTCTCTATTATATTGGAAAGAGAACGCTCGGGTAGGATGATACTTGAAAAATCGAACGAAATTCGATATGACGAAAATATTTAAACCTAACGAAATTGGGTCTCTCTTATCTTCATTTACCTTAGAATTGTTTTTGAAATATTCTTTAAAAAAAAGAAACTTTATTTACATCTACACGTTTTTTTTATCGTACAAAAAATTATTTTGGAATTATAATGAGTATAACAGAGGAAAGATATTTTTAATGAAATGATATATTATATATTCGAATATCTTGGAATAAACGTAGACGAAAGGTAACGACAACTATGTTTTTACTTTGTCAAATGTTTGATAAGAAGAAAATTCTAAGCGTGAAATATAAAATCTCCGCGTTGAATGAAATTGGTATTTTCGAAGGAGAAACTAGAGTGATAGGATGAAAGAAAGAGAAGACGAAATAAACCTTTTAACGTTCCTCAAGCGAATAATCGTACTCGTTTAGTGGGGGAAAAGGCGCGAAACGTTCCATAAAGTCATTCGGCCTTGAATTTCGAAATATTCTTCTTCCTGACGTCAGCAAAACTCTGGCGATATGAAAACTCACTGGATTTTCTCTCTCTCTCTCTCTCTCTTTCTCTCTTTCATTCATTCTGTATTACACACACTCTTACAAACTTCTCTCTAACCACCTACGTTCTATAGAGTCCTATCTATTCCCTTCCACTTACTTAGTCCGAGAGGTAACGAGCGTGAAGGTATGAGTAAAGGGAGTCGGGGAAGTACGAGCCCTTCGATCCGCCATCCGCAATTTGCCGCGGCTTTCGACGTAACGGTACCGAGATAATTGCGATTACGTTCTGACTGGATAAAAAAAAAAAAGAAAGAAAAAACGAGAGAAGAAGAGAGAGAGAGAGAGAGAAATAAAGAGAAGAGGGATTTCTTCCAATAATCGTTTTCTTATTATTGCCAACTCGACGTTGGGTTAATTAAAATACGAGAAACGGTAAGAGTTTTTACAAGAAAATTGTTTTTTCTAATTTTCTTTTCTTTTCTTTTCTTTTTTTTTTGTAATCAATGAAGAGCGATAAATAAGCAAGAAAAGTTATTACCTTTATGCTTCTCTTCGATATTAAATAAATATTATTTTTTGTTTTAACAAAAAACTTGGCATTTTCTCCTAATACGTTTTATTTGTCAAACAAATACAATACGATTTTCGGTGTTTTATTTTGAGATGTAAATATAATATCGAACGTTCTATCTCTTCTTCATGCGAAAGGTTTTTTTGGCCAAACTTAGTCGATATTTTTCTAACTCTTTTTCGATCTTTCCAAGTTGTTATTGAAAATGTTCCAAGTGAAAAAGAATAGAGATACATTAGAAGGAACAGAGTTAGAAAGAAGGAGAAGAATAAAGGGAGAGACAATGATATAGTATAGGATAGATACAGTTTTACGGCATGGTGATCGTTGGAAAGTTTTACGAAAGCGAATGTAGTCAGCAGTTTGTAAGTTCGCGAAACTTGGCGGACAAGCAAGTGCGAAGACTAGAAAAGGGTAACTTGCCTAGCAGTGTCCAACGGAAATCACTTTAATATATTTTTTTTACCCCCCTCTCCCCTCCGCCCTATCTTCCTTGGTTCTTTCCTCTCATTTCTTTATTTTCTTTCTTTACTTTCTTGTCTTTCGATTGATGTTAAAAAAATCTTCGCACAGATTTCCGTTTCTATCTTTCTTTCTTAATCTAATTATCTCGAACAAAATATTATATACTTTTATAGAATTTTATATATTTATGAGTTTATTTTTTGCTTTTTTTTTAATAAGTTTTATGTGCACTATATATTTTGTAATATTATTTTACATAACAGTACTCGGTCTATTTTGATGTATTACACTTTTTTATATACTACATATTACTCGGTAAAATAAAATTATGTTAAAAAGAAATATTACGCGTGTAAAATTACTAAAAGAGAGAGAGAGAGAGAAAAAAAGGAGGAAAGTTTTTTATGGATGACCCAATATATTATATAAAATATATTTGTTATATACACGATGACGATTTGATAGGCGTCCAAAGGGATAGAATAAAGAACACGTGCGAAACGTATTGATCGCGTTCACCAATTCGTACGTGTCCGTTATAACATTGTAGTGCAATCGGAAGAACGTCGAGTGGCCGAAATAATTGGAGGACGCGGCAGGAATCGATCGATTTATCACACGACCGGCAGGAGATACTCGGCCGATACTCGCATTCACGACATACTCGCAAATTAACGAGTTAAAGATAAAATTCAAACGACCTATCCAATCTAGCGTTTAACACTTTAATAATGACCATATATATACGTGATACTTCGTATAGTATCTCTCTCTCTCTCTCTCTCTCTCTCTCTCTCATTCTTTATCACGTTTAT
>JACGTP010000010.1:1692439-1867308 GCA_023678845.1 Mischocyttarus mexicanus
CAAATTAACGAGTTAAAGATAAAATTCAAACGATCTTTCCAATCTTGCGTTTAACACTTTGATAATAACATTGCATTCATGACACAAATTAACGAGTTAAAGATAAAATTCAAACGATCTTTCCAATCTTGCGTTTAACACTTTGATAATAACATTGCATTCATGACACAAATTAACGAGTTAAAGATAAAATTCAAACGACCTATCCAATCTAGCGTTTAACACTTTAATAATGACCATATATATACGTGATACTTCGTATAGTATCTCTCTCTCTCTCTCTCTCTCTCTCTCTCTCATTCTTTATCACGTTTATATTTCATACTTGAGAATCAAAGAATGTATATATCTGTAAACATAAAGCAGGGATCGATAGACGAGTTCTCGTTAATCTTCGCATCGTTAAATAAAAATCTTCGTAGGAAACATCGTATGACCTCTGAAGTGACGTACTGTCTGAAGCGTGAAGCGAAAGTAGAAGAGTGAAGAGGAAGAGGAAGAGAGAGAGAGAGAGAGGATAGCAGGAGTTTCCGTCGTCGTGCAAAATTAAATTTTTAACGAGCTTTCCAGTCATCCTACCTCTCTCTCTCTCTCTTTTTCCTTTCCTTTCCTTCTCCCTCTTTCTTAGCAACTCTTCATAGTTTCTTGGTGTACGAAGTAAATATCTGCACATCGGTAATTAAATTCGATTCGACCGCAGAACGACGAGCAATGGAGGAGCCTCTTACGAAGGAAAGAAATAACTGAGAGTGTTGGGGGGATGAGCATGTGTCATGGTTGAGTACTCTCTAGATATTTGTCTTCTTTATGTATATATGCGTGATTGTATGTGTGTTGGGCTGTGTGTATTTCGAAGAGGACCTAAGAAAAGCGACAGGGAAGAGCTCATCCGTAGCTCCAGGCAAACTTTCCTCTCGTTATTTACCACGATGCTATTTTGCAATTTAATGCTCTCTCTTTCTCTCTCTCTCTCTCTTTCTCTTTCTTTCTTTCTTTCTTTTTCTAACTCTATCTTTAACTTTATCTTCCTCTTTCTCGCGTAGTTTATCTCTCTTTTACTTTGGTTCGCGTGCGTTTTCGCAAATGACGTTTTCGTTGTAAATACGAAGGAAAATCGCGATGTTGTCGTCTTCTTTTTCTTCTTTTTCTTCGTCGTCGTAGTTTTCTATCTCTCTCTCTCTTTTTCTTTTGAGAGATAAATCGAGAATCAGAGTGAAAGGGAAGGGCTTTCAGTGGAAGTAATTTTCTTCGAGATTATTTTTCGAACTGGATGTAATCTTAACGTGGCGACCGAATATTTCCACGTTTGATCTTCGTTTCGCGTAATCAAATTATTCACGACGTACCAGATGTATTCACTGATATTTTTTTTTTTCTAGTTGTACTTTTTTTTATTAAATTCATTTTATTTACCATTGATTCGTTTTTCTGGTTTTAGTTGTTGTTCTTTAACATCTAGATTACATAGGTTTTTTGAGAATACGAATTTTCGTTCGAAAACAATTTCCAAATTATAGAAGGCAACGAAGAAGAGTATCGATATCGAGAGGTTATCGATAGCCAGAAGAGTAGATAGATATGGCGATGATATGAGCGGGGTATCTAGAAATAATCCAAAGTGCCTTCTACTGGGAGCGCATGTCGCAGGGTCGCGAAAAAACACACGTTATTATTAAAAAAGTTGAGGTTGTTATCTCGCTGGCATTCGCCCATTAATTGCGCCGCATCTCTGCTCACCCTTCTGTCAAGTCTTTGTGTGCGTGTGCGTTTGCGTGTAAGTGTCTGTGCACATACACCAACCTTTCCGGTTGGTATTTGTACGTAAAACGAAACGTACGTACGAGATATTTCGTTTTCTACTAGACTGACAATGAGAAAGAGAGAGAGAGAGAGAGAGAGAGAGAGGATGTATGCGCGTGTATGTGAGTGTGAGTACGAGTGCGAGAGAGGTCTAATAATGAATGAGTAAAAGAAAGATAGAGATAGAGAGTACGTGTGTGTATGTGTGTGTGTGATGGGATGGGTGTCTGGACGTGCGACGACCCGAAACGTCCGCGTGCACCGGTGCAGTCGGATTAATAATTTCGTGATATTGCTGCCAGTGTAACAGTAGTACCAGTAACAGTGTCTAGCAATAGCAGTAGAAATGGCAGTATCATTTGTGCGCTCGTCTCTCTTAACTACTCCAAGCAACCGAGAAAATCCATTTGTCTGATCTACTTAAGGTTTAGAAATATAAATAAATTTAGCAGGTATAATGCGATCTTAATTTAACGTTTCTACCAGGATGATCATTTCTTTATTTTATATTAACGAAATTAAAAAATCAAGTTTATATTAATATCTTAATTTTTGAAGACCTTAAATCGATCGTTTAAATTAAATTCGATGTATGTTAATGATATTCGATCGAAATAATACGAACACATTATGTAGGTTAATTTGTAATTGTAATATGGATTTTGAAATTTTTCAAGTAACTATTCATGCGTCATAGAGTATAATTCGAAAATGTTCACGGTAAACGGAGATCTATCGATTCATTAGCTTCAACGTTAATGACATGAAATTACAATGAATTTTCGTTCATTAAATATGGTATACCTATCGTGTTTTACCTCATTAAATCTTACTGTTTTGTAATAAAAGTCAATGTTGAATCATTGACTGGAAATGATTCTATTTCTTCCTTCCCTCTTCCCTCTCTCTTTCTCTTTAATTTTCGCTTGGAAGGGTATCCATTTCTAAAGATTAACATTCCATTGTTAGGGTGCAGTTTTCTGTCTCTGTCTGTCTGTCTATCTATCTCTCTATCGAGATGAGAGAGAGAGAGAGAGAGCAGTCTTCTAACAGTAGATTTCAAAGTCGCTGTTCTAAGCTGCCATACTCAGAAGCAACGAGTCAAGCTCCTTTGAACATGGACAGTCGAACGGGTCCAGTATAGTTGAACTGGAACATAGTCACATCAATTGAGCCGACGATGATGTGACTTTTCTCCTCTCTCTCTCTCTTCCTTTCTTCGATACTCCCTTTTGTAGCTTCTCGTTACGTAACTTCGTACATAAAATAGACGAAATCTCGGTATTACTCGTAGTAAGATGAACCAGGAATTTTCATTATGAATAAAGCACAGATTAATTTTAAATACAACCAACCATTTCGTGTATTTATAATAAAAAAGCTTTTTTTTTTTTACTCGACCAACTGAAACTTGATTCGTTTTACATTTATTATCTCACATGTAGGTGTAAGTAAACACACGTATATTTCAATAGAAAATGTTCAATAAAATTCAATCTCGCGTAAAATAATTCTATGGTAAAAGATAATATTGAACGTTGACTTTATAGTGTAAAGGATTAAAAGTAACAAAAAAGCATATTAGCGTATGGACGTTAATACGTATAAAAGTATGTTAACATTTATAAATAAGATCATTTTCACGATATTAATCGGGAATTATTCCGAACGGATATTTTATCGACGTTAACGAATGGAGAAATTTTTGTCGGAAATTTTAACGGGCATGCGATGTACCTCGTGTAGGGATTAATAAAAAAAACACACACACACACACATACACACACATACACACACATAGACATATATAGAGAAAAAAAAAAGAAAGAAGAAGGGCGAACGAGTCCTACGTTTTACGGAAGAGTGATTTTCGATATACGTAAGCAGAATACATGGTGCCAGTAAGGGTAGGTGTATACGTACTACATACTCTCGTTATGTTCACTATCGGGAGCTTTCGAAAGCTTCGATAGGATATATGTACATAGGATACATACATCGAAGCTTTTCAAAAGGATCACAGACGCGTTTCGATAAGCGGCGACTCGTATTAACGGCGATTCCCACAGCGAAGGATGTCGCGACGAAACGTATGGGAAATGCAAAGGGAAAAAGAGAATGTACCTTCATACACAAACACACAAACACTTATTCACGTTATCTGTATATATATATATATTATAAAAAAAATATATATGTATATGTATAAATACAATATTTGTGTACGATACGTGTTTTTATCTATCTATCTATCTATCTATCTCTTTTTTTTTCTTCTTTATTTTTTTTTTTCGAGTGGTCGTCGTTGCCATCGTTGTAGTCGTTGTCGTCGTCGTCGTCGTCGTCATCGTCATCGTAGAGGAGGGTTTCATTATCCGCACTTTTTAATAAGCAACGTGTACGCAAAACGAAGCGGGGATTTATTTTTTTTCGGCATACAAACAAGCAACGGGACGGGGCTTTTCAATTCTGTCCAATGCATCTTTCTAAACCTTCTATCTCTTCTCTCTCTAGTATAAGTTTTTACCTCAAACACAACTCTCTTTGTCTCTTTCTCTTTCTATTGCATCATGTCATGCGTGGTCCGATGTTTTTGTATAATCGTCTCTTGTAAATATATATGTAAAAGAAGAAAAATAATAGCTGGTATCGAAGCATGCATCTAACAATACAAACAATAACTTTTTTTCTCCAAAACTTTGGAATAACATTATTTTTCGTTTACGCGATTAAATATTTGACAAATACTTATTTATTATTTATTATCATAAATATACGTTCTGTATGTAGGAAATTTATTCGATTTTTCTTCTTACAAAGATTATAAAATTAGGGGATTGATTTTCGATAAAATGTAATCCATGTTATTACAATGATTCGTGGAAAGTACGGATGCATAGAACACCAATTCGAGAGATCGTATCCACGGATGTGTGTGTTTGTATATCCGTGAAGAGTGAGAGAGATAGCAATAAGTAGGAATGTAACGCACGAACGGTGATTATTAATTTAACGTAATTAGGATATAGTTCGGATGTAGGGTTCACTGTGTCGGTAATGTTGAATATTAGAGGTACTAGGGAGGGGGAGTTTGGCGGTGTGAACGGGGGTTGGAAGGTGAGAAAAGAGGGAGGAGGGAGGATGAAAAGGGTGGAGGAGGAGTGGCTATACGAAATGTAGGTCGTTCGGTGAACTAACCACCGCGACCATTGAAATAATTACGCTCACTGCCCGTTAATTTCGAGGTTCGCCGCGGTGTACGTATACGCCGGTTGGTCTGTTCTCACGCATATATCCGGAAAGCGATGGTGACACCCACGCAACTTCGGGCCAGCCAGATAATACGCCGAATGGATAATCTCAGTGCGCGAGCGCGCATAATGCGCCAATGCTCGTTCGTTCACTCGTTCGTTCACTCGTTCGTTCACTCGTTCGTTCGTTTGGCTATGGTCCTTGTGCACGATCGGTAACGATCGTACACCGTTAACGAGCTGCAAAATAGTTACCTTCGGTTTATATATATAATATTTGTCTTTGCGTGTACATGTGTAGAGGGGTTTAATGTGTAGGTGTGTGATTCCGGTCGAATGTATTTATATTAACGATCAAAGAAAGTAATATAGGTTCTTTATTCGTTTTTTCTTTTCTTTTAATTAATTCGCTGTTTTTTACATTCGATTCAGGAGATAGGACTACAATGTAACCATTCGAGTTTTTCTCATCAATTTCTCGATAATTGTTTACAAATTTGATATTCTATGGTATTCGAACAAATTAGAAATTGATTACAAGTATGGTAATTTATTTTTCCACACCTCAACTTAATCGGAACTATCTTTGAATTAGTGTTTCGTCAGGATTTGTTCTCTCTGTATAACGATCTATGCGTATACTTATGCAAATGAATAATAATCTAACAAACCCCTAACTATTAACTCAAATGATCTTCTTTTTCTCACATCTCGTATCTCGAATAATCTATCGAATAATCGAAACATTACAAAACGGAGCTATCGCTGTATCACCTAAATATCCTTTTTTAAATCAAACTAAAGCCAGGAACATGTGCGCGCATAAGTTATAAGTATATACGTAAATAGGTGAATGAGCGTTTACAAACTCTCCTTCCCTATCGTATCTCCATACGTATGCATATATGCATATCAATCTATCGAGGCTCAGATTAAATCGGATTATCCTTATTGTTAGATACAGAATAACCAAACGTTTTTTTTATATTATCTTAAAACCTTAAAAACAGTTCAACCATTTTAACCGTTTGAGTGCTGAGCTTATTTTCATAATATGCACCAAAAGTGCATAATGAAAAACAGGGGAAAGAAATGAAAAATTGGGAGATAGAAGAAAAGTCATAACTTGGTTAAATATTGAAATATTTTGCTAATTCTTTATTTTTTTTATTTATTCAGTAAACTTCACATTATTACATAAAAATATATTTAAACGCAAAATATTATAAAAACAAAACTAGAAGGATAAAGAAAACAGAGGAAAAAGAAAAACATTCCGTGGACGCACTTGCATCTATACATCGATTCTACGCACTTTTCAACAGATATCCGATCATCGATATATCGACGATAAGTATTCAAACGGTTAAATTCATAGTTTTAATACGACGAATATGAACATAATTATTTGTTCTTATTGTTACTCAGGAGCATCGCGTTGCGCGTTTTAGAAATAGAACACTACCCAACGAGAATGGAAAATCGCGATAGGTTCGTGTTACGCTCTTGATCCTCGTGTTTCATGACATCGGAAATTCCTTCTCTCTATCTCTCTATCTCTCTCTCTCTCTCTCTCGTGCTTTTGTAGGATGTATTGAAAGTGGAAGAGAGGTCGAATAGAGTAGAGGAAGGAAGAGTAAAGGGTATGGGGTGGTTGGTGGAGGTGATGTCGGGGTCGAGCGAATGATCGATACGAATATCACTTTGCAGGACCCGATCCATACCTCAGCGAATTTAATCAAACGGTAAGCATGGTAATGCACTTATGAAAGCCGATATGTGTGTAGAACTAGGACTGTCGCAGAATGTTCTGTACTCTATCTCTCTCTCTCTCTCTCTTTCTATCTCTATCTCTTGTTATTTCCCACGTGTAGTACTACGAGGAAAATTAATAATCGTTGTATTCATAGAATATTCATTTGACGGGAAGAGAAAAATGATTTTTTAACAAATTTGAAAATATCTACATGGTATAAAATTTCGTTATCAGGTAATTGTCGCTGATATGTGTTTTTTTTATCAGTGGAATGTTTTCGATTAAACTATGACTAAATGTAATAGATATTCGTACGTTAATAATTCATTATATTAAAAATCTCTTGATGTTACGATTATAAATGTTAAAAATTGACATTTAAAAATGTTCTACCAATGTTTAGGAAATGTATAAAATAAATAAACTCGAAAGATATTTTCTTCATTGGTAGAAAAGATCGAGTTTATACATACAACATTTGTATTATTATATTTTTAGTAAAGAATCGTATGAATCATCGTAGAGAACAAAAAAAATCGAGTAGATAATAGTTAGGCCGAATAATTCAGATAATTCATTTTAGATCTTTTTTATTGTTTGGACTTGCCTATTCGTATAATTCGTTGATTACAAATTATTAAGTAAACCGTAGAGAGGGATTGAACGAGAGGGTGAGTAGGTAGGGGTTGGAAAGCAACGCTAATGATAACGACAAACACGTCCGTCGACAATTATCGACGTTAAATTCGTTGGACGATACGATTCTACACATATATCTATATCTATGTACATACATATGAATGTTTATTTATATATATATGTATATGTATACGGTATAACATTACGCTTTATATTGCATTGCGAGAATGGATAATGCAATACGTTTGTATACGTTATAGATATATGCACGTATGTGCATATGCACGATCGGCAGGAATCTCTGGCATACATTCGAGCGATTATTGTGAATCATTAGCGATATCATTTACGTATTTTTTCATGGATTCTTTTACCGTGTTACGATTTGTTGTAGTCGCGTAAACAAATAACGAACAAAATGTGCATTCCTCCGAGTAAATAATTTCGCAAACGATTTAACAGAAAACGTTTTAACATTGGAATTCATTACGTTACACATTGTACACGTTTTATTTGGTATTTTCGTAAACGTTAAAATGAGAAAACTGAAAGAATTTATTTCTTTTTTTCCCTCCCTTTTCCTCGTATTTTTATTTACACTGTTTTTTTTTATAAAAAGTAAATCAATTTTAATCTAAAAGTAAATCGTCTTATCGATATTTCATGGATCAGGATTTTTGTCGGTAGATGAACGTGTACCTTAGAATTTTTGCTTTCAACGCGTTCTGGAAAGGATATTAAAAGGTAGTAGTTGGAAAAGAAGAAGAAGAAGAAGAAGAAGAGAGATCGGAGGAAAAATCGTTACGCGGAGAAAAAGTTGGGCAGCAAGAGCTGAGAGTTGGAACGACGAAAGGTTTCATAAAGTTTCGAGCGGACTCGGTGGTTACTTTTCTAAAAGTGCGCGAGTAATGTTGCCTCTAGAAGAGAGAAAGAGAGAAAGAGAGGGAGAGAGAGAATCTATCTGGTATACATATGTCTACAGTAAGTCCCAAAAATGATCAAACGTTTCTTTCCAAGTGAATACATTTTCCCGAATTTATCAGAAAAAGACAGAGATGAAATATTTTGAAGCGTATGCACATAAATAAAAAAATAATACAAATTATAATGACAAATATGTAAATTTTTATACAAAAGGATTTTGATTAAATTAATATTTTAATATTAATTAATTATTATTTATATTTAAATTTATTTATTTATGAAATTTTCAATTACATTTATGTAATTCAAACTCTATAGAGTATTTTATTCAACGTTGACAAATTTATTTATCGATTTTTTTCGGTAAAGTATCGAAATAATAATCTTTCAGAGAAAGAAGATCTGCGATATCCGAAACATGGAGCATACAGTTAGAAGCTCCTGGCACCACAACGTGTAAACTTATAGTCGAAGTTGGAAACAAAACGAGAATAGAAAGTCATCTTGGGAACCGTAAAGAAGCGCATTTCGTCAGCTCGTGTACACTACAAATGCATTTTTCAGATATACGTTAGACGAACACGGGATCGATGTGCTGAGAATGTTACGTTTCTTTATCACTTTTATTTCTTTTTCTTCTTCTTCTTCTATTTCGCTTCCATTTTCTTTCGAATGTATAACAAATATATATATACACGTAATATGTGTTTCATTCGAACAAATTGTGCTACGATCTTTTAACAATTTTTCAACGCGTTTCACGAATCATTGAGTATTAATTAATATTAAGGTTCGAAAGAGAAAGGTGAAATGAAAAATGAAGAAAAATGTTTAGTCACGTGAATTTGATATTTATTACCAGATTGATGTATACCCATTTTTCCAAAATTTCATCACAGTTTTTTAATCATACAAACGTAAATACGACGAGTTAATAAATCATTTAGAAAAATTTCAAGCTTAACATTAGAAAAAATCTTGTTTCGGTCCAAAGAAAGAAAGTTTTCGTTTTAGTAAATGAATTACGTAAAGATTTTCTAAATCAAAAGTCTTTGTCTCGAATTACTCATCCTTCAAAGCTACTTTTACATATTTTTCTATTCTTTTTACATTGAAACGAAAATAAGTAAGCCACTTTTGGTCGTGTTTAAAAAAAAACGAAATAAAAATAAATAATAACAAAAAAAAATTAGTAAAAAGAGCCGAGGTTGGGATGAGAAGAAGGAGGAAAGGATAAACACACGGCAGAGAGTCATACGCAAAGCTCGAAAACATTCTTGTTTGCGCGTAACGAGCGCTTTTAATTTGCTAACAAAGGCCAAGCTCGCGCTAACGATCGCAACAGGCTTTGATTTCGGCATTAAGCGAGATAAAAATAAACTATCCTTCTCCACTGTCTATGTCTCTCCATCTCTTTTTCTTTTTCAAATGCTTCCGTCCCTCTCTCTCTCTCTCTTTCTCTCATTTTTTTAATAATGCATTTCTCTTTCTTCCTCTCTCTCTCTCTCTCTTTCCCTTTTTTTTTGTCGTTTGAAAAGCTTTTCGCATTATGTAGCAGAAAATATAAAGCATCTGCTGTTGCTTCGTGTCATCGAAAGCTTGGAAAAGTTTTACTCGCCGATATTCGTTTTCCTGTCGGAATGACTAACGCATTCTATCGATTTTTCCACATACGTTCGTTCGTTCGTTCGTTCGTTTGCTTGATTTTATTTTTTTCGTTCTTTCCTTTTCTCTCTCTCTCTCTCTCATCTTATTGCGAGCTCGTATCTAGATTTTTTGTCACGAGCGAACGTTGTATTTCGCATCGATACCTATCTTTCTTTTATAAATACAAATGGTATTTTCTATACTAATGCATATACATTCTTATATCGTTCTTTTTATTTCTATTAAATTTCCAAATCCACCTCCTCTCATATATGTTTTCCCCCCACTAACCCATTCCACTTGTATTTCGTTTATTTATTTATATACTTTATTTTCTTTTTTATCGTTGAAATTGCATTTATATATGGTTGTTAGTGTTCCAACGCTAGCAATCACTGATTCGAGTTTGAAAAGAAAGTTTTTCATATCGGAATAATTAAAAGTTAGCAATAAAAGTTTAGCAAATATGGCTTTGGTTTTTCTTAAGAATAAGATTTCAGTTTTCTATTCGAGTTCAAGCCCTCTCGTTTTATTCGAGGAGTCTTTGTGGTTTTTGTAGTAGTAGTAATAGTAGTAACAGTAGTAGTAACAGTAATCGTCTATGTATAGATAAGTATTACCTGTTTTAAGTTCGTTCGGTAAGAAGTAGTACGAAGTGATAGATAAAAAAGGAAATAAGAGAAAGGAATGGAGTGGTATAAGAAAAGAAAGATGAGTATCGAGAGTAACAGAACAGAATGGAGGTAGAGAAACAAGCCAAAGGATTTTCGTTTTTCGCGTTTCGTGTTGCAGAACGAAGCAGGCCGGCAGAAACGGCTAGAATTTTCGTCGGGTCTGCTAAGTCCCTAAGCAGCTTACCGTTTTCGTTGTGCGCTTCGCGGATAGAGACAAAGCCGAGAATGCTTGCTAGTAGAATAGAAAGAAAGAAGGAAAAAGAAATAGAGATAGAGATAGAGAGAGGAGAAGAGAAGAGAAGAGAATTTTTTCAGGTTCGAAACGAATTACGAAAAGTATCGATACACTTGAATCGTTCGAGTCTTCTTGTCATCCTGCTAGTGATTTCTATTGTTCCTTTGGTTCGATCTTAACGTTCAAAGATTTGTCCTACTACTTTCATTGTATTTCTGTCTCTCTAAACGTATATTTGGATTTCTTTTCTCCATTTTCTCCATTTTCTCCATTTTTCTTGTATTTTTTTTCGTTTGTTATAAACGAAATATTTGTAATTATCGTCATTTTTTGATAAGAATTAGATTAAAATGTAAATATTTTTGTATCTTTATTAAGTTTATTAGAATTAGGATTAGAATATTAATATGATCGTATGATTTTATGGTAAAACAAATATATATATTTTCTCTTTACTCTTTCGCTCGGGATCATTTAAACGCTGGTTTAAATCAGTCATTTGACAGGAAATCTCCAAGCTCGTGAACGATTATTTACAGATCACGAACATGCGTCCAACGTTTGTGGAGTTACGCGGAAGAGATTTAGATTCATTGTGAACTGCATTCCTAACGAATTAATGATACAGAGTTTCCAAATAAATCTTCTACGTTTTCTCTTATTTATTTTCTTTATATTTGTTATTTTGATCGTGAGATAAATGAAACATCGATAAGGGGGCAATCGAGTAGGAACAAAAACTCCGAGTAGTATCGAGTCGACGAAGAACGATAATAAAAAGAAAGAGAGAGAAGAAGAAAAAGAAATCGTTAAATCAAGGACAGTTGTTACTAATCGACCGATCGTTTTAATATTTCAGTCTACGAAGTAAAATGTTAAATTCATGAATATTCGTCGTAAAAAACAATTGTGTCGATTTTTAAAAGTAACCTTAGAATTGGACGGATAAAATATTGTCTCTTTATGTATTTTTTGTTTGTTTTATTTTGTATGTTTTAAAATCTTTTAATAAAAATTCTCTTTCGTAGGGACCAACCGGTTATAGATCAGCACCGTGTTTTCTCAGATTGGCAGTCTATTATTCGTTGCAATTTGCATACGATCATATCAACCAATAACGCAAATACCTACAATTGTTCCGCCCGTATTAATAATCTTTCCATGGAGTTGGGTGAATCTCGTGAATCGAAATGTAGTAGAACGATCCGAGTACGGCGATGCCTTCAATGGCATTATTTTTCACTAAATCTGAATTTCAAATGGTTCGAACGATGTGCCGTCGACCTTCCGCGTCGACACCCTTAGCGAGAAAAGGGATCGATCGAATAACGAGCTTTTCTATTTTACGAATACAAATGTTCCATAAATATATATGTGTATATATATATTTATATTATAAAAATGTATTATACATATACTCATATTGAGAGAAAACATGTGTATCAACACCTATCGTTTTCTTTTTCTCGTGACGATTACGAATATTCCCGAGTTCATATATTAAAAAAGTAGAAATTTTTCATAGAATTAAAAAAGAGAAGTAAAAATATAGAAGAAGCGTTACGTTAAGAATGCACGATTTAAATTATGCCGGTTTTTACATTTTGTTAACAATGGTCGTTTATAATTTGAAATCTGTCATCGGGTATAGACACATTGCAACTATTCGTCATGAAATAACGTTACGCGAATGACGATGTTCCGAAATTATTGTTGGAAACTGCATTGTACTTTTGTTAGAGAAATTTTCTGCTTCAGCGACGTTCAAAATAATCTAGTCGGGATTTAGCTTTATTCTTTCTTACAAGGAGGGTACACCAAATTCAAACCTAGTTTTTGCTTAAAATGGCATGCAACTTATAGACCTTGACTAGTACATCATTATGCTATAGTATTTCGTCCACCTGAGCGCTCGTTTTTAAGATATTTGCATTTAAAGTTTAAACAAATAGTTGCTCACGTATATGTAACTGCGTTTTGCTCAACTTAATATAAGTCGTCGGTAGCCAAGCTGGTAAGGGCGCTGACTCGTGTTTTGGAGTCGTGTGTTCAAGTCCCGTCCGTCCCTAATGTAATTTTTTTTTTTTATTTTTTTTATTTTTTTGTTTAATAAAATAGAAATAATGTATATTTATTTCCTAATTTCTTGTTTATAAATCAACCCTTTTTTTAATCTTAATTTTCTTCTGTTTTTATTTTAGCAGCAGTCCGAAGATCGGATCGATGATGTTCCAGAGAAGTTTCTGAATGAATAAGATTTGGTGAGGTAAGTCGTAAACTATTTTCAAATAAAAAGTGTTTCATATTTCATACTCTTAAAAAAATATTTCATTATTATGATGTACATATATACATTTATTATTATTATTATTTTTAAATAGAAATCATATATTTTATCGTAGCATTATAACACTTTGTAAATCGTAACGAAGCATGATAATGGCTACAGAGAAGTGCAAAGAGTTAATATTCGTGACAATGACGAGCGCAGTATTCACTGCATTCTCTTTCTCTCATTTCTCTCTCTCTCTCTATTTAGGTATATTAGGCAGAGGTTTGCAACAGAGTAATGACACACGATGGCTCGTGTTACCTTCGCGCTCGACCTAGCGTGTATTTCGAGATTGAACATTCATATAAGATGATGTACATGGTACGTCACGTATTTGTAGCCATAAAGCAACGCCTGGATCATTGACATACATAGAACACGTAGAGAGATGTAGGTATATATCTCGGACCCTATTTCTCATTATGAAAGAGAGAGAGAAGGATATATATATATAGGAAATAGAAGTGAAGGAGAGAGTAAGAGAGAAACGTGATAGTCGTCATTGGTATAGTTGTTTACCAGAGTGTGTCCAGCCACACATAAGAGAGCCTAATCACGAGGGTATATAATCGTTAGTCGGATACCGTGGAAATGTAACAGCAGTCGGCTCATTGTTACGAGCCACTGGTGTCCCCTACGTCGAAAACAGGTTAAAGGTAATTGAGATGTTCTGCGACTCCAGTCAGCTACCCGTCGTTACTCCGTCTCTCTCTCTCTCTCTCTTCTCTATCTCTCTCGACGCTGCGTTTGATCTATCTGCACGATTGCGACATACATGAAGTACCACGTTTCAACGAACAGGTTTTCACCTAAATGTTATTACCTGGCCAATTTTTCTCGAAAACGTTGTTTTTCACGTTTTTTCTCTTCTTTGAAGATAACAGAACACTTTTTCGTTTAATAGATTTTCATACAAGGAGTAAAATCAAATAGAAAAAGGAAGAAAAAGAGAATATTCATTGCAACGATAGTAAAGAAGAAGAAAATGAAATGGTATGAGAGAAAGAATGAATAAACACACAGACAAGTGTGCGCAAGTATACATACACTTTGAATTTTTTAATTCGATAGATCGAGGAAACATCATCGTTCGTGTATATACGTATTATATGTACACCTAGTATGTGTATAAGTTTACGTAGAGATTTTTCGTTACGAGGATTCGTTCGCGTTTAGAAATATATCGGATTACCGGGGAATTTAAATTTTTTTCGAATACATATACGGGATTTAAAACGTCGCTTTGAAATATTCGCGGTGCGATCAAAAACGCGGATATATTCTACTAAACCCTTCTGGAAGTCTATAACTTTTACCTATGGATACTTACGGGACGTACACGGAAATACTTGGCGTATGAGAAAATAGATATGCATGCACAATGTACGTATATACATGCACGCACGCATGCATGCATGCATGCATATCTATGTGTACATATACGTGTATGTACATGGTACACATTTATACGTATTCATGATGTTTGCGAGGCTTTATTACAAACGAGAACCATGTTTTCAGTCTGGACTTCTTCTCTTTCATCCTCTTTTTCTTCTTTTTTATATACAATATATATATATATTTTTCTTTTTTATATATAATATACGCAAATCTTCTATCTTTCTCTCGAGCGTTTCAATATGCAAGCTAGATTTCAAATGACGAGTATTACGAATGCATAAACGCGTCCTTTTGGATACCAGGATTAACAATTTCGATGTTTTCGAGCATTCGTGTGTTCATCTTCTCTGTCATATCCACATATATTCTCTCTCGCTATTTCTATTTCTATTTTTGGTTACCACGTAGATGCGATTTTCGCAAACTTATTAAACTCGATACGTGCAAATTCTCTATCTCTTTCTCTCTCTCTCTCTCTCTCTCTATCTTTTACAAGCAGTACGAGAAATGGAGCACGCTCGAGCTGCATTGAACGTCAGATGACAAGCGCTCGAAATCGAATTTTCTCATAGAAAGTCATGCGTGCTCTCTGCACTCTCTCTTTCTATCTTTGACAACATTTACAGAATGTCAAAGCGATGGACTCGAATCGTTTAGTAGGTAGCTAGGATTTGTAAAAAAAAAAAAAAGACAAGAAAGCGAGAGAGTTGACGAAACACGCAATTTGTGGAAAATTGAAAAAGTGTTCTTTCAATATTTTCCTTCGGTGTAACGTGATAATGTTATTACGTTAAAAATATTTTTATGCTACAGTATATATAAAGAAAATGATGTGAAAGATAATAAGTTCGATTTTTAATTAAGTTTTTCTATAACCTATTGTATTACGTTAATAAGTTGTAATTAATAAATTCAATATTAGATTTCATTATAATAATACGTATAAAAAGAAAAGAAAAAAAACGATTTAAATCAGCGGTTTTAATATTTTATCGATTCCACGGAACCCTTACGAGTGTAATATTATTTTATAAAACTCTTCTTCGGTTATAGGATAAATAATATTTAATACAATGGTAGTATATCTAAATAATAATTCGTTGTATCTTCTTGATAATGTTTCAATGATTCAAAAATTTGTATTGGTATTTTAATAATAGATTGAACTTTTAAAGAATTTTCTTATAGAGAAAGAGAGAGATAAATAAAGATAAAATGTCCAGCCAAGTAGAAAATCTTGTTTACATTTGATCGAATTTATATTTACCTTTCGACGTTGATCCTTTTATAAATTTAGACCTTCTCTCTTTGGGTTTTTATCCCTTTTTATTATTAAAACAGTAGGTCTTTCCTTCTTTGCCTGAAATTTCTCGAGCTTCGATAACTCTTGAAAGGAGGTGAATGTTAAAAAGAGAAAGTGATCATACCTGTTCTTCTCTCTCTTTCTCTTTCTCTTTCTCTTTGGGTACAGAGCCACCAAAATCTTACACGACATTTTCTGGTTGGAAAATATGAGAGGCTGAGGTTGTAGGAGGGATATTATAAGAATGAGCGGTCTAGCGTGATCGAGGGTGCACGTGCGTAAAGCTCCCGTGGTGGTGGGTGCTGAAGGAGCTGTGAGAAGTTATGAAAAGGGAGAGTAGCACGAATGTTCGCCGTGATTCAAGGGTCATATCGTAAAACGGGCCATATTTTAAAGGTGCCGGAAAGCGGGACGGCTCTTATCCGTTTTAGAATTTAATCTTGTTTTCGAAGCATCGAGGATAACGAATGGAAATAATACCTTCAATTTATAGATTTTTTTTCCTTAAAAATCAAATTCTTTATTAAAAATTTCTTTTTGTAGTTTATATTATTTGCTTTTTCTTTTTCTTTCCTCAGTAAATAACGTCATTAATGTTTTATAAACGACATACAAATTTTGTATACATACAATTTATATTATTTTTTATTTTCTTTTATTCTATTGTTAGGGATCTCATTTAGCAAAGTACCTCACAGCTTGAATTACATACGTTTCTATCACACATTTTTCCTATGACCTTTTAATAACAATAGTTTCCCTCTCTCTCTCTCTCTCTTTTTCTTTTGGTTTCTTTTATTCTTTCTCGATTCTAATTAAAAAATCCTTTTTAATCTTGTAATATAAAATAATTGCTTTACGCGGTTGTGTTCAATTTGCGCTTTGACATTAAAATGAAGTAGCGCTTTTAATAGATTTTGTCCTTAAATTAGACGAAATGTAAATTTTCGTGCTTATCATTAAACGAGTGCAGTTTTGTTCGATCGAACAGGTTGATGGGGTCTGTCCCCCTCTTCTCGATATAAATCGAGGATGAGTGGGGTAGACGTGATACTGGTGGTGCTGTCGACGATTAGTTTCCACCGAGAACCCGTTGTGTAGCGTAACGCAATATAAACACCTTATGATTGCCCTTTGGGGATACGCTCCTCCAACCCATGCTACGATAAAGCCACTTATTTATAGGATCTGTGGTCAGGAGGGTGAAACGGTTCGAGGGTCATGCCCGTGATTCGCCTTTAAACGGCTATATATGAGGGAGAAATAGATAGATGGATAGATAGATAGTTAGATAGATAGATAGAAAGATAGATAAATTCATAAAGGCTTAATTGGAGAGAACAAAATCAGAGTAAGCAAATATTTATTATTTTTTTTTTAATTATTTTATTAACAAGAAAAGTATTTATTGAGTTAGGTGCAAATTAATTATAGTTTATAATGCAATAAAATAAATTAAACGAACGAGTAAAAATATACATTAAAAAACGATGTACTTATTATAAATATTAAATTTTGTTTCATCGAAAGGTAGAAATATTTTTTGGAGAAATGAATACAATGTATTCTTTAAGTTCTTCCATGAGAAACAATAAAGTCTTTTCTTTTTTTCCTTCCCCCTTCTTATTCTTCTTCGTATTATTATTATGAGACGGAAAAGAGAGAAAGAGAGAGATACAATTTCGAGGGAAGAAATTGTTATTATTATATTTCCTTCTTCCTTATATCATCCTTATATCTTCTTTCTTTCTTTCCCATTTTATATCCAGCACGAAAGCACTTTTTCTCACCTAGCCATGTACCAAACCCCTCTCTACCTTACCCTTTATCACCATCTTTTCTATCCGGAACAGCTCTTTATATCCCTTACGTAATCCTTCGAGGAATGCCTTTGCCTGAATACGTGCTAGCGAAAACGAACTTTTTCTACGGTGAAAACGTAACGAACGAAACAACTCAGGTTCTTAAAATGGCCAGTACTATTCTTAAAATAACTTTTTTTCTTTCCCCCCCCCCCCCCCCCATGAAATTAGGACTATTTTTTATATTTCTTTCTTCTTCAAAATATTTCGTATTACTTGAAGAAAACGAAAGTTTTAGTTTTCTTGGAAAAATATATATCTCTGAGAAACAACTGGTCTCGAGATTTTACTTCTTTTCGATTTTTCAAAGAGAGAAAAATAGAGGAAGAAAGGTGAACAAATAAAAAAAGAAAACAAAAAAAGATTTCCCAATGGAGAGCTAGCTCCAGGAGGAACAAGTTTCCCTCGTTACATCGGAACGAAATAATTTTCTTATCTTTCCTTCCTTTTAGCTTGATATTTTTTTTTTCTCTCTCTCTCTCTCTCTTTTTCTTTTTTTTTATGCAAGACAACAAATCGCTTTCTCGAAAGAATTTCCAAGATTTGCATGATAAGTGCCTTGTTTTTTCTTTTGCTTTATTTTTATTTCTTTTTTTCGAAAGAAAATACTCCGACGTTTAAACAACAATGATTTTAATTCAGATTCTTAATAACCTTCCTTTCTCGTTCGCAAATATAAAAATCATCCATGCGAATGCAAGATTTGTTTATATAACCGTATTTTGCATTAAATAAAATTTACAATTTATAACATTGAACTCGAACTCTCGATACCTGTAGTAAATTATTGATCTATTTTAATGATTTATAGAGAAGGAGAAAAAAAATGAGAAGAAGAAGTAAAAATAATTAGGATTCATATATGCAACTTCAAAAGGGTATGAACTTATGAAAGAGTTTGCCCAGTTCTTTACAAATATTTTCTCATGTCGTTGTAAAAACATGTTCACGATGGCATTTTCTCTCGCGGTTTTTAAAACGATCAGAAACGTGACTTCATTCCGATGTTTACCAATCCTCCGTTATTTATGTTTCAACCGTTTACAATATTTCTTTCTCTCTTTCTCGTAATTTCTCTTATTCATCGATAGTCTATCTCACTTTGTTTGCTTTGCAATCTAGAATGCATTTATCTGTTCACAATTACCGTTTAACGTTCGAATTCGTCATTTGGTTGATACCGAATGATATATAAAATCAATCGTATTAATTTCTTACAATTTTTCTAATTTTTTCTGGAATTTTTTATTAAAAAAAAAAAAGAATATAATTTAATTATAATTAGTGAAGAAAAATTACATAAGAAAGAAAACAAAATTTTAATTGTTATTTATTATACTTATTCTTGTAATCGTCGTAATATTCGCAAAGCTTTTAGATTTTCAAAAGAGGAAGAGATCATAGGCGTAGTTCGATCAAGTTAATCGGAATTTTAAATCGGTATCGTGGGCCAACTGTTTGCTCGAAAAGTGTCAACCTGTAAATTATTCATAGTTTACACCCAACTCAGTATTCGTAGTAGTCAAAGCTCGTTGACCGTACGGGTCGTCACATTGCGGTCATGTTCTTCGTAATACACGGTAATGTTAAGCATATGAGAGAGAGAGAAAGAGAGAAAAAAAAGAAAGAGAAGATAAAATCTCGGTTATTTTTTAAAGACATTTTAGAAAATTATTTCTTTGTTGAAGATCTGTATTAATTAGGGAGAATATAAATAGTGGATGTTTTTTTAATTAACATACTTTCTTAACAACTTTCACGTATTTGAAACAAGTTTCATGACATTTAAACCTACTAAGAGAGTAGATTGTTTTATATCTTGTACGATAAACAACTAGATGACTAATTTTAAGACCTTGTATCGTTGTGAGTTTGTTGCTGCAGTCATTGGTTTCTATTAAAAAGTTGTTTTGTAGGATCCCCATGATACACTCTCGTAGGGTAGGTTCAAAACTTTTGGGACATCCTGCGTACAAGATCATGTATATTTATTTGTTATATATTTATAATATATATATACTTTTTTTTTATATTTCCTATAATTATATACTCCTATAATATATTCTGTAATTCTACATATATATACCCACGTCATAAAGTTTGTTTAATTAATTAAAGGTACTTCAATGTAGCATTTAAGAAGAATTTTTTGTTCGTACTTTACGATTGAGTAGTAAAACATTCTTCTTGCTCGAACGCGTGTGCACATATTTGTACGCAGTAACGCACATCGTCGAGAACTTGCTATACTCTACCCGTTCGCAAACTCAGTATCAAAGATAGAGTGATCCCGTAGAGAGAAAGAGAGAGAAAAGCGTTTATAGTATATCTGTATTTATACGAAGAGAATGAATGAGTGAGAGAGAGTGAAAGATAAAGATAAAGAGGATAGGGTTTATATCTCTTTTACTGGAAAATCTCTAGAGTAGCAACGAGAAGAGTTAAGTAAACGTTCCGCTTCGGAAACTGAGTGCGGATAATTATTTCGGGTAATGTCCTAACATACATGAGTTCTTTGTCAAAATTGTTAAACGAAGAACAATGATGTTATCTGTACTCGAAGTTACTTTGACGTTGGAAAATTTGGATAAAATATGAAGCTCTTATATTTGTTTCTAATTGAAAGTATTAAGTAAAATTAAATATAATCAAATCTCTTTCATTTTAAAAGATATCTTATATTTTAATTAATCATTTGTCGTTAATAATGAAATTAACATTAGTTAGAATCATGATTATATACAAAAGTTGGCCATAACAATAATTGCAATTTTAATTTGTCATTGAGAATCTGTAATGGTAGTTATGGTGAGCATTTAAGATAATTAACATTTTCTACCCATAATTTCAATGTGAATTAATTAACATAGATAAATAATAAATATAAAAATTGAATAAAACATTTGTTTTATCTTTTCATTGAATTTAACATAGTAAATTCTTCTGGTGCTTCCACTTTTTATTATATTATTAACGCTTACATTCGTATAGATATATTATAGTTTCATTTTTGTTCCACCTAGATAAATATTGTCAAAACTGAGAGTTTAGTTAATCCGTAATAGGTAAGAAATTTCTTTCTTGGAATTTCAACGCGAGAAAAGGAGAGGAAGTGGAAAGGTTTAAGTCAACGTAACAATGCAGTTTCTATGTACGTATATAGTTACTATATAGAGTAATAGAAGTGTATAAGTGCGACGAGTCGCGCCAAGGGAGACTTAGGTTAACGTATAGACTCGGATTTTTCCGCCGGATTTTTCCGGCGATATATCGATATATATACGGTCTTCCAAGCAACAAACTAACCTTAGAGGCGAATGATGAGGTCACGGTTTCTGCCTCTCCCTTCTGATCCTCCTTCTTTTCTTCTTCTTCTTCTTCTACTACTCTTCTTGACTTGGGCCATCGATAGCAGAACGAAGGAAAGGATAAAATAAGTTGAATGAACTTTTTCATCCAGAAAAATTGGACCAAGACCGATACTTCCGTCGTTCGTTCTCGTTTATCGTCAAGAGGAATTGCAAAGAAACGTTCGATATTCAATACGAATCTTATTATTTGTCAATTCTTATTCAACCTTATCAACGAAACGTTATCGTTTAAATATTTCCAATCATTGTTTTACTATCTTTCTCAATTTTGGATTAACTTTTTAGTTATATATATATGTGTGTGTGTATTTGTGTGTGAACTTTATAATAACATCAATCACAGATTATTATAGAAAACGAATGAACCAACACAAATACCAGAGTTACATGCTTGGTGTATACTTTTATTATATTTTTATTTCTTTCGATCTTCGAGCTTGACAATGATGAGAAAGAAAATATATAATATTGCGAGAGTAGGGAGGTTTAGTGTTAGCGGAGAAAAATGAGAAAAAGTGATAGACAGAGAAAAAGAAGAGAGAGAGATTTAGAGAAAAAGAGAGAGAGAGAGAGAGAGAACCGGTATTGGAAGAATTTCGCGAGTTTTACTTTTATTTCTTCTGTCTTCCATTGAGTAATGGGCTCAACGCTGGATTCTTCGTAATCCTGTCGCCGGAAAACCCATGCCTCTTGCATCGCTGTTAATCCATACGTGTATACGTACTACATGTATGTTGCAAGCACGTAACATACACATTCAACAGACAAATATCTACACATACACGCGTATACATCCATATATTCGTGAGATATACACGCACGCACGTGTACCTCTTTGTCGTGTCGTTCCTTTTACCTCACTCATCGTTCGCTCATTCTTTTAAACGAAAGAATTGGAGCACGTTCTTTCTTTCATTTTTTTTTATTTTCCCTTTTTATATATATATATATTATTTTTCTCTTTCTGTCTTATAGAAACACTCACAACAGTGTATTCTGTATATGAATTTCAACATTTACATCCTTGACGCGAGGCAACGGTATAAAATATCTACGGTACGGTGAAATTTTTGTATAGTTACAATATATGCACATGTATGGTATGTACGTATGTTATATACGTACATTTATACGAAGACCTATCAATCTTTTTTATTCGTTCGTTCGTACGTTCTTCTTCTTCTTCTTTTTCTTCTTATTTTATCTTTTTCAATATACCTACGTGAATCATGAATCACGTGAATGATAAATATTTGATCTTCGATTTCTCGGTGCACCGATATACTGTGACTAATGAAAGGATTTTCTCGAATCCGGCTAGAAAGTTCTGTTAAAGTATCTTTGGGTTGGATGTTAAAGTAACATTGAGAAACTAATGGTAGGGGAATGAGAAAACTTAAGGGAGGGTGAGTTAGAAAATCTTTGGAAGAGAGAAAGTCTTTAGGATTTTGTGAAAAAGAGAGAACACGATAGCTAGCTAGATAGATAGATAGGTAGATAAATAGGTAGATAGATAGATAGATAGATAGATAGATAGATAGAAAATTGCTAATACAGTTTATTGAGAGTGTAAAAGAGACTAAAAGAGACTAAAAGAGACTGGGAGAGAGAGAAAGAGAGAGAGAGGGAAGATACGAACGAGGGTGTAAAGAGTGAAATAGAGAATGGGTGGTGCTACGATATCGATTTCTCTCGCTATATCGGGTGATCCAATAGCCTGATAACACTCGACCACCTTTAGAACGACGACAACGAGAGGTGGTAGATACGACGAGATGGTTCGACTTTTGACGCGACGATAAAAGTTCCAACGATGTGGTGGTTACCTAGATCTACGTATACAAATATCTATATCTATGTATAGTTACTAAATGTCTAATGTCGATCGATCCATCGATCGATCGTTCATCGAATTTGCAAAGCGTCGAAGTTATCGTAAAAAATTGACCGTATCTCGTTACTCCAATCTCTTGCATTATACTTTCCAAACGTTAACATTGAATATCGTTAGAAATGACAATATTCTTTCTTCCTAATCTTTCATAAATTGTCTTTGGATGAAATTTTTGGTTATATATCGATTTGATATTAAAGATAACATTAGATAACTTAATTCAATTATAGAATTAGTAAATTTATCAAGTCTTATGTACATTGATTCACAAGTTTCGAGATAGAATCAGGTGTAAGTACTTCGTACTAATTAATTTTAACTATAATCTTGTGTTTACCTTCTGTATTACTCTTTCTCTCTCTCTCTCTCTCTAAAGCAAAGCAAGAATTAACAGTAGTCTGTACCTAGTATGAAAAGATATCATTGATCCCAAGCCAATCTTCGAATCTCTTCGAACGTATCAAGAAGATTGGAACGATTAGATGATACGCGTTCGATGACATTGCAAAGGACTAACAGCAGCAAGTTAATAACGGTTGGAATTATCGTTAAAAGCATGATAGAATCAGGAGTTAAAATCTGTGGGTAGTTCATGGTAGAGTCAAGATAACAATCTGAACATCACTGGTCTCGTTGAGTCTCGCGGTGTGATGGTCCAGTAGTGACGGGGAATAGTAAGGAGGGAGGGAGAGAGGGAGGTTGGTTGGTTGGTTGGTTGGTTTGCTGACTGGCTTGGGGGGGGGGTGGAGGTGGCTAGCCGGTAGTGGGTGGTATCGTTGGTGATACCAGCCGTGGTAGTCAGAGGGACGACCGGCATTGACGTATACCTAGACACGTTTTACGGATACACACATGCTGTGTATATTCTATAGAAGAAAATTTGTTCGTGTGAGTAGGTTTGCCTGGCAGCTTGCTGGGATTCATGCGACGAGAGAAACTGTCCAACCGGAATACTGGACTGTATCTATGTCTTTCTGTGTAAGCGCGTACGATGCCGAGCTTGATGCACGCTCTCATCGTAATTCAGAGAGAATGGCCGCGCCATCAAACGGCGACGATACCATACCCGTGGCCCGTCGAGCTCGTTCGTGTGTACATTTCGACGTGCGTCCGTATACCGCGTCCGTTTACCGCGTCCGTATACCGCATCCGGCTGTCATTAATGTATCGCCACGTACATGCATACGTAGACGTTACTACGTTAGCCAATAGTACTATTACTACTACTACTGCTACTACTACTATTACTATTACTACTACTATTGCTACTATTACTATACTACTACTACATAGTAGATAACACTGCAAACTCCCCGTCAGACAGACTCGTCTACCTATTGCCCGGATCCATCGTTAGAGGGGTTCTTCGATCGAATACATGGTCACTGGACGGTTCATTTGTTCCGTCGAGGGTTCTTTCCTCGGAATTCTGGGTAATCGTTCAAGCTGATAATGACGACTATTACGCTATTTCGGATGCTTTTCTTTCTTTTTATTCTTCTTTTTTTCTTTTTTACATACTCTTCTTTTTTTCCTTCTCTCCTATCGGTTTTATTAGCCGAGTAGTAGCGGTATTGTTTGTGCAAGAGGAAAGTAATTATTTTCCCAAACTGTTCGCGTTAATAAATAATTATTTAGATCTTGGGAAATATAATAAATCCATCAAAAATCGATTTCATAATTCTTAATCACTTTCAGATATGTATCTTTAACGAGGAAAGTTTAGAAGCTATTGGTTCTCATCGCTAAACTATAACATACATACATAAACATATAGATCTAGGCAAGGAAAGAGAAAAAGAGAGAGAGAGAGAGAGAGAGAGAGAGAGAGAGACAGAGAGAGAGAGGAGAAGGATAGATTGTAACGAGCGCACACAATGGAACAAACAGCAGTTTCGGTGGAGGGTAAACACACGAACATGCGGAGTTGGGTGGTACCGGCAGGAGGCGGCTCGTTAGGGGTGGCGAATGCAAGAGATAGAGATAGAGATAAAGAGAGATAGAGAGAGAAAGAGAATATAGCTGGGACGGGTTGTGCATTTGTGGCGTGACGCCACGTCGGTGTGTCCCTACGTAATGAATAGGACATAAATCTAGGGAGGTCCTGCCGGTAGCGAGCGACCCTCGACCACCCTTTAAGCCACCCACCCCTTCCTCTAACCCACACTTCTCTCGTCTGTGCACGGACTTCGCTAAACGTTCGAGCGTGTGCACGTAGCTTTTTCTCTTCGGTTAGCTCGTAAAGCTTTCCGTGTACCAGTAATAGTAACAGCAATAGTGGTAGTAGTAGTAGTAGGAATAGGAATAGGAATTGTAGTAGTAGTAGTAGTAGTAGTAGTAGTAAAAGTGGTAATAGTGGTAGTACTGATAGTGGGGTTACCGTGAGGATGGTCGAAATGCTGCAGGGTGCGCGCGACATCCCATGGACGTTCACTTTTGTAAATCCTCGCTGCTTCTTCCGCTTCCGCTCGGTGAAACAGGAAACGAAAGGACGAAAAAGTAGAGAAAGCGACCAACCTTCCTCTCTTCCTATTACCAACAGTAGCAGTACCCACACTATATCTACTACCTACCGTTTCCTTTTCCCTTCATTTTTATTTCTCCCCCGTCTTTTCTCTTCTTTCTCCATTTCTTTATTTGATTTTTTTATATTTTTTGTACATATCTAGTTGATATATATTTATATATATACACATATATATATGTATATGATATTGTAGGTGTGTAAGGTAAAGAACTTTGATAATTTATCTGTATAGTGTACTTTTCGTTATTTCTTTTAACGATGAGTTTGTGTACGCTCGAAACAGGTAAATAAAAAAAACAGTAAATGGGTTAAAAACGTAGAAATGCTTGGAGAAATATATAACGTTGAAATGAAAAGTGGCGAAGAATATGTTTTATTGAAAATTGTATCCATTTGTTATTTTTATTTCATGCAACTGTAGCAGAACAATCGAGAATTTAATCTAAGCAAGAAATATCATTCTTTTCATTTTTTGTTTTTGTTTCCTCTTTAATTCTCTTGGATATATTTTTGATTTTTTTTATCTCTCGCGTCATCCTTTCTGTTTCTGTTCTTTCATCTATTTCCAATTACCGCGATATTTGCGTGAAACGAATTACGCGACTCGGATTTGTACGTGTTATTTTTTTTTCTTATAATTCCTTATATTATATCGTTGTTGCATGTATTTTTGTTTTGTTTTATGAGAACAGTGACGAGATACGTTTGTGTATCAGACGAACTGATAATGAAAAGATGTAAGGGCAGAGTATATGATAGTTTTGCTTCCAAGAGTAGGAGGAGAGAATAACTGCAACGAACTAGTGATTGGAATTGGCCTTTGTGTTTTTTCGGTTTTGGCCTTTCACCGATGCGTATACGTAGAGAAACGAGAGAAACGAGAAGAACGAGAGGAACGAGAGGAACGAGAGAAAAAGGAGAAAGAGGAGGTGGAATAGAAATGAATACTTTTGCAGCGGACACGATACATGCCACGTTGAATGGCACAACCCGGCTCGATGCGATTCATCGAAAGAACAGTTTTTCGTATCGTTCGGGATTGGCAGAATGTATTGACAGAGGCTAGACATAAACCTACGTGTTTGTTTCTATATTATATGTGTGCGTGCGTATCTGTCGCCACAATGAACGATTCCAATCGATTTTCTTTTTAAATAGGAAGAAAGAATTTTTAAACACCGGTCAGTTCAAAACGAACGTTCTCTTTCTCTATCTCTGCTCTTATTATTCAATCATTTCTTTCTCATAAATTTTTTATTTTCACGTCTGAAAGTTTAGTAAATTCGTTGCAACATGTCTCTTTTAATCTTGAAAAGTATTATATTTTCTTTTCTTGCTATTTTTCTTTTTTAAGAAAGAAAGAAAATATATATTTTCGATTTCACAACACGAGAGACGGGAAAAGTCATTTTCGTCACAGTTACAGTATCATTTTTCTCGGCTCGTTGCATCCATCGTGAGAAATCCGAAGTAAGTTAAAGGAAAACTTTTCTCGTGACATCATTTTTTTCCTAAACTCGTAGAAATACTTTTATTTCTTTCTTTTTTTTCTTCCTCTATTTCATTGTATTGAATTTCCTCATAGTAGCATTCCTACCATGAGTGAAAATTTTCGTGGAACTATCTACTGAAAGGTTATATCAAATAAAATCTGTGTGAAATGTTTTTCGTAGAGGAATATCGTGCAATCGAATGATTTGCATATTTGCAAATACAAATAAAACAAATGAATATATAATATTACAGATTATATATTCTTTACAGAGACATAATACGATTTAATAAAGAAGTTTATTATTGCAACTATTTGTTGATCAATATTTTCACGATGTATAACGTTCATTTATTTGATTACGTTTATTTTTTATTCTATATTATTATATTTTAAAATCGATAAATCCAGTAAAATATTTCCATGTGTTATTTGAGGTGTAACATCTCTGGTTTTGTTTTTTTGTATAAGAGAGAGAGAGAGAGAAAGAGCTTTTTTATGCTTATACAAAATATTTCTTTGTAAAAAATATTTAAAGATTAAACAAATTATTACTTCACATTCGACAAAATTGTTGATAAATCCAACCGTACTCAATTATCCATAATTAATATCTTATCTTCCGTAATAATACTGAGAGTACCATTAACATGGATAAAGCGAACAAGAAGATGAGAAAGCGAGAGAGAGAAATAGAAACTCGAAGAAGATCGACTACAATTGTGGCTACATAGCAGGAAGAGATGAGAGAAATGAGATAGAGAGAGAGAGAGAGAGAGAGAGAAGGAAGAGAACATAACAGGTATATGAGAGCTTTAGAATGTGTGCGGATCGTAGCATCGCTTTCACAGCAGAACACAGAACTTGTGTTTAAGCGTGAATAAACTTCCTTTAATTGTAACATTCGAAGGCGCGTGGTTCGACACTAGTCCAAATAACGAGCTTCTCAAGCATCTTGCGTATTCCTCTCCGTATTTTCTATGTAAATGTAATAATCCATTGTCCCGGTTGAAAATTCATTGAGGTTGTGCTATCTATCGAGACATTTATTACACGCGTATCGATTAACACAAGAACCATTTTATTTGTTTTCTATTTGCAGATACGTACTACAAAAAAAGAGATTCAACTTTTAATAATAATTTATTCCTTACGACTTATTCCGTTGGTATTTTTTTTACATAGAAATTGTCGAGTTTCAATTTAACGACGAAGAAAGTATTTTAACTCATTTCTTTTTTCTCTTCTTTCCATTTCTCTTATTTTTTATTTTTTGTCAATACTTTTTGAACGGTTCGATATTTTTGGGTTAGGAGCATAGAACTGAACTTGATTGCATCTCGACCGCATAAAAGATTTTACTGTTTAAAAAGGAAAAGAGAAGCAGTTAGATAGGTAAAGGAATGAGAGAAAGAGAAAGAGAAATCGGCCAGATGGAAGTTCGGTTTACTTTTCCTCGTTTGAACTCCTCCCGTCCTCCTCTTCCTCCTCTATCTCCACCTTCTTTGGGTCCTCTCTTCTTCTACCAATTCGCTCAGAACCACGATCGGCTCCTCGGCCACTCGAAAATTTATCCAGCCGGAAATTAAACCACCCGCTATATCCACCCGTTCGTCTTGCTCTATCCTCTTTCATCCTACTTCTTCCCCTTCTCTCCCTCTCATCCTCCCCTTCCTCATCCTCATCTTCCACCCAGTACTTCCGACCTCACAGGGACTTCGTTTTCCTATCTCCAGTTGGCTTCATCGTGTTCGAAATGTATCTTTTTCGAGAAGTCGATACTTTCTCTCTTTTTTTATCTTTTTCTCTCACAAGGGAGAGGAAATATGTATCCTCTAACCTTAGTATATACATATTTTTCCCATTTTTACGAACGAAGAGTAAATAAATATAATAATAAATAATAAATAAATCCACGAATGTGATTGAACTTGATAAGTTCTGTTATAAATTCTTTTTTTTCCTCTATTTCTTTTTTTTTATTCGAAGTATTCGTCTCGAGTAGAAGTTCTCTTTTGGAATCATTAATTTGTTAGATAAAATGCAACGGTACTCGAGTAAATACACCTAGGGAAGAAGAAGAAGAAGAAGAAAAAGAAAAAGAAGAAGATTATTCACATAATAAGAGTACCCTTCGTTATATTCTTGGTCAATAATTATTTCTCGACTAATTAAAAATGAAGCCCTTGATCGCGAGAATTTGACAAATTTGTTTAATTTTTATCTTAAGGGATTAATATTAACGTTGTAGATTTTTCTTTTCCTTTATTTTTTTTTTATTTTTTTTTTTTCATTTTATTTCTTAAGTTCGCGTTAATTTCGTTCATACGAGATTCTTGTCAAAGGTTATTTCTTTTCTTTTTTTTTTTCGTAAAACTTAGGATTTTTGTAGAGTTTATGTCGTTCTTGGATTTAAGCTCGCTTTCATGGAATTCAAAAGACGCGTCCTATTTTCCTGAATTTATTTTTAGACGAATACCGTTAATGATGCTTATTACTTCGTCGTAGATGTCAGACTTTGAAAGTTTAATTCGTTGCAATAGTATACGATTTATGAGATAATATTGGTGTTTAAATTTTCTTTCGAGAATAACATTACAAACCAAGAAACTCCAATACGACGTTACGCATCAATCATTTCTTGCGAATACATTTTCAATTTACAAGAAAGAAATTGTTATTTTCATTTTATCTCATCTATGATTCTAAATTTATTTTAATTATCGTGCAAATACTTTTGTTCATTTTTCATTACAATTTAATTTTATCGTTAACACGATGAAATTTGTTTCTATTAATTAAGATAAATCATTTCATACATATAACGCATATATACAAAATAATAATAAATACACGCATACATTTGTGTGTTTCCGAAGAAGGTTAGATCGTTAAAGAGAAAGATAAAAAAAAAAAAAGAAAAATAAAGAAAGACAGACAGAAAATTGCAGCTTTTAATTACCTTCCCGATTAGCATTTTATTAGGCTCGTTAAACAGCTCCGAACGAAAGCGCGGTTGGCAATTAACGAGCTGGAAATATACGAGAGAATGCAAAAGAGAGATAGAGAAAGATACGCCAACGTATATACTTATGAATAAACTCGAGAATAGTATTGGTATCTATACGAAATTTAAATGGAAAGAAAGAGAACATAAATCATTAAAAACGAGGGTTCGTGTGTTTTCAATGATTTGTGTTATCGCGTCCTTTAAATAATTTCCAACTGAGTTCCATCAAGATGCATTTATCATAAAGAAAGATGAAGAGAAAGAATAAGTGGGTAAGAGAGAGAAAGAGAGAGAGGTATAGTAAGACGTAACAACCTGTCTGATCCGTTATGATAACAGCATCACCGAGACTGGATTTACGATCTAAGAATGAATTTCTCTTAGACGACCACTGTCTTTCTTCTAAGTAGCTAAGTGAGAAAAGGGATAAGGGTATAACATTCTCGTGATACCTAAAGTAAGCTGCTTTATCTCGAGGAAGAAGTAACACCTAAGAAATATGAGTAGATATGTGATAATAATAAATAGAAAATATAAAAAGGATCTGAACAATAACGTGTCTTTCTTTCTAATACCAAAATCACGTCTTATCTAATTTTCTTTAAATAACACTACATATAATATTGAAGATTTAGTAATAATATTACAATAAATAATATTCAATATTTCTCTTCGATAAAAATCATTTGAAAATAAAGTTAAATATTAATAAATAAAGATCTCTGTAACTTAACGTCACCGATTAAAAAATATTAATCGCGTTGATACCTTAGACCAAAATAAAAAACAAAAAAACCATAATACGAAAATAGAAAAAACGAAGGACGAAGATCTGGCTATCTTCTCGTTTCATTTCTTTTTATCTTCTCTCTCTCTTTATTTTTTTTTTAGCTTTTTTTATACCAGCAGTTTTATTGGCTGGCGCTAATCAGTACTTTGGCTTATTGCAAGAGGACTGATGAAGAATTCTTATAGTGATTTCCGTGAGGAGTCCAAGAACTTATAAGAAGAAGAAGAAGAAGAAGAAGCAAATAGAAGAAGGGGAAAGATCTGTTTTCTCTCTTTCTCTCTCCCTCTCGTACTCTCTGATACCTCGAGAACTCTTCTAGCTACCGAACAATATCCTTTCTTCGCGACGACGTAGAAAATCGAAAAGTCGGACTGGAGACGAGTGAAAGAAAAGGCCGAACGAGAGGTAAAAAGGAGACGTTCCCCATTCAGCTGTGGCTTAACAATCTATCCTTTCAGAAAGACAGCACATCCTCCAGCTCTGTTCGGCTTTCTAGCAACACCCCCCCTCTCTCTCTTACCCTTCTCTCTTTCTCTTTTCCTACTTGGTTCCTATCGAACTCTGGGCTCCCTTTTCCTCCTTCCCCCCTATTTTCTCTCTCTCTCTCTCTCACTCTCTCTTTTCCTCCTTGGTTCCTACCAAATTCCGCTCATCTCTCTTCAGGTTTCTTTGTCTTTCCAATATCTTCTATTTCTTTCCTTTTCCTGTCGTCTCGAGCACACCCATAGCAGTTATTTCCTTTTTTTCTTCTTCCTCACTTTCTACTAACATACACTCTCAGTTTCCACGATCGATCCCTAGAAAGGCCTTAAACGTAGAAGAAACAAATTCTCTAAGCTATCGGTGGAACCGAAATCTTTTGGTATCGGTAGTTTCTATTCGTATCATTCGTTCATTCGCAAGGGTATTACGTTTCTACGAATTGCTTCGTAGAATGCTTCGTTGTTGCCGGATTCCAGGATTAATCCCTTTTGTTCTTCAATTCTCTCTCTCTCTCTCTCTCTCTCTCTCTCTCTTTAGGGTTGATCGGATTTTCTCCATAGTAGGAAACTTTATTTTCTATCCTTGATTTTCATCAATTTCTTTCTCTCTTATCGATTGATCGATCCCTTCATTTAGTTTAGTTTTGTTTGCTTTGGTTTCATTTCATTTCATTTCGTTGGAGTAAAACATTTCGTGTGAGAAAATGTATTCCTCTAATCAAACAAAATATATTTTCTATGACAAATTTTCTATCGATGTATTATATTTGTCAATCGATAAAACGTATTATATTGTCTCGGTAATAATAATACTTTGTATTTCGATATTAAATTCTTCTTCTCTAACAAGAAACTGACAAGTATTTCGATTATTTTCTATTACCTTCCTTGGTAATTAGTATAATTAATATTAAATCTCTTGTTTGTGGTGGAATACTTAGAATTGATAATCCGTATTACGTTTTCAGTGAGAAGAAGAAAATAGAAAACAATTTCAATTAAAAGAGAAACAAGCAGAAAATAAAATAAGACAGAGTGAGAGAGAAAAAAGAAAAAAGGGAGAAAAAGATAAAAAGGAATCAAAGGTGGAAAGTTTCGATTGCAAAGTTTTCCTGTTCGTCGCATCGGACGAAAACTTTCTCGCACCGACATCTTGTTTCTGGCAGTCAATTTACCGCTGACTATGCTCGTTTTATTTCTTTCAATCCCTATCTCTGTTTATTTTTTATCTCTTTTGCAAGGTACCGGTGGGATACGATGGGGGAATAAAAAAACAGAAAACGAGGATAAAATAGGAGGACAAAGGAATGAGAATGCCTTACACATTCTCATTAGGAAAGACGTGCTTGTTGATAATGGTCGTTGCTAGAAGAAAGTGGTTACTTTTTTGTTCGCGTAAAAAAAGGGGCCTGTCTTTATTTTCTGCTCTGGAAATACAAAAGAGTTGTGGTCAGAAGAAAAGACGAGAGAGTGGACCAGAGGGTGGAAGGAAGTTACAGGTTAGACAGGGTAGGAAGGTAGAGGTCCAGGGCTTGAAGGGGGAGGGTGAGTGGAAGGATCGTAAGAAGTTGCGAAGGCTAATTCCCTAAATCCATGAGTTATCGCGTCTGGATTCTTAGCTGGTTACAGAGTATCGCCATCTTTGTGGAAACCTGATACACGAAACGTTGCCATTCGTCTAACGTTTTCACCTCACGTTCGCAAAACCTGAAGAATATAACTCTCAGTCTTTCTGTACACCCAACACACATGCATGCACACACACACACACACACATACACACACACACACACACACATATATCTTTCTTTTTCTACCAACGAGAGGTACCGTATCGAACAAGTTTTGATTACAAAACTTTCCAACTAGTATTCCGATTCGTAGCTTTGTTCGATGATCTCGTAATCGAATTCCTTTTCAGATTTTTTTGAACGTAAACTATTTTCGAGACACACAGATAGAGCGAGAAAGGGAGAAGAGGTAATGTAACAATGCAGTACTAGAATTTAAACTTGATCTCTCTTTTAATTAAAGTAACAATTAAAATGTATACATGAGGTATACGTCAAATTTAATTGACGTATCTACTTTTTGTATGATATTTGGATGTTATTTATTGAAATTGTGAATAAGATTTTCTTAACGTTTAGGTTTTTCCTTCAGATATATGTAAATAGATATATATACGTATATTACACACAGAGCGGACACGTATACTTATTTATGTATATTAAATTTCACGTTTCTCAAGTGAAACATTTTTCCACGTGCTACCATGAATTTTGTTTCATAGTCAGTAGGGTGAACATGCAAAACTCGCAAAAACCATGTGTACTACATACGTGGAACGTAAACACACGATTCTAGTCGACGCTTAAATCGAAACATTAGCATTAACGTTTACGCTTTCGACGATATATTTCTTGCCAGAGTGTAATGCTTTTAACCGTACCTTTAATTTCGCATACCGACGTCACTATTATTGCCTACAATTCAGCAACCCGTTGGCAGCCGGCAAACGGTTATTCTTTCACCAGGAGAAAGAGAAAGAGAAAGATATACATACATACACATATATTTATTTAGATGTGTACCGCTGTACTTTTGTCGAGTATCTCGTTTTCCTCCCAAAAAAAGAGAACAAAATAAAAAGAAATCATGAACGAAAAATTTCAAGCGAACTTTTTTTTTTTGTCTGCACCCAGCAACGCCTTTAAGGTAATAAAAAAAACATATTTAATTGTGTTTAATGCAAAGTAGAACAAAGAGGTGGAAGTATTAGCGAACGTAAAAAAGCTTTTTGTTCGTACGAATATCGGTCAAGAATTTAAAAGAACATTAAATGATTTTGTTCGATACCAATCAAAAGTCATTTAATAATTAATATCATCTATTAACTCATTTAATACTTACCAAAGAATTCAAAATCTTTTTAATTTCTATTAATAAGAAATTAGTTCGAATTACTTCAAATGAAATATTCAAAGTTAACACGTATTTAAGCGGTATTATTTAAGTCGTTCTATTAAATTTTTCTTGCTTTACTTTTAGTAAGTTTTACATGTACAATATGATCGACTATTAATATAGTCAATCTGTAACATGGGTTTTCATAATTCAAATTAAAAAGATAAAAAGAGAGAGAAAGGGGATGGGTTGAGAATGTCGACCTTAACGATGTCTCGTGTGAGCAGGAATAATGAATCAACGATTGTCTGGACTGTCATGCGAAACGCTATACTCAGCGCATCCAATTATGTTCCTTTTGTTCCAACGTGGATTATGATACTGGCTGTAGTATATGGTTGTATCTCTCTTGAGAGAGAGAGAGAGAGAGAGAGAGAGAGAGAGAGAGACAACCACAATTACGACGATGACGACAACGTGATGATATATGATTCCTGGAGACCTTATTTTCTCTCTCTCTCTTTTTCTCTATCATACTCTCTTGAATAGTACATCAAAATTTCATCCATCTAAAATTTAGTCACGAAACGTTGGGAGAACATTTTCTGAAATCAAACGAGTCTATCTTATCCGAGAGTAAGATAAATTTCGTTAAAATTACGTTCACATTCGGATCTATTCAATTTCTAAATGAAACGATTCTTTTTTTAAATGTTTTTAGTGTAAACGGGAAATGATTAGAAATAAATACAAAAATGATCATGAAAAATATGAGAAATGAAAAACTCACGTTGTGGAGGAAGAAGAAGAAAATATATAGGAGAGAAGAGAGGAGAAAAAGTGACGTTAAAAGAGAGCAGGAAGAAAATAAATGGTTGTTCGGTGTGAAGGAGACTTTAGAATAAGGGGTGGTGGCACGCGCCCCGAAGGGGCGAGAACTTGTTCGCGTGCGAGATGCGGTTCGAGATAAATGAAATTCATAAGACGACGAGGTGGTATCCTTGAGACGGGACTTTCTCGTCTGGGGGGCAATAGTTTTGCTCGACGTGCTAGAGTAGAGCAAGTGAGAGAGGGAAAGAGAGAGAGAGAGAGAAAGAGAAGGTTCGAGCCAACGGTGGGTTCCATGGAGGTGGAGGCTGTGCAACAAGTGATGTTATTAGGATAGGGAAAGAGGAGAAGGAGGAAGAGGAGGAGGAGTACTCAGAGAGGGTGGGCGAATAGCGAATCATAATGCATAACTCTTGGCCGTCCTTGTCTTACTCGTACTACTTCCCACTTATATTCTATCTCTCTCTCTCTCTCTTTACTATCCAACTTGCAACGAGTTAACCCGCGAACCAGCAAGCATCCAAGATTTCTCCGTAAAAGCGAAAACCAGTTGGGCTACTCGATTTGCCTAATTCTCGACGATCATCCTACTTCAATGAAGGTCGAGGTTGAATCCTGAATCTCGTATACTTCGTACTTTCGATACAACGTGTAACGAAAGGTTGATGAGAACAAGTTTAGAAGTTTACTCGAATAGTTTATAACCGTTCTCAAAAGTCTGTTACGTATAATAATTTCAGATTGTATCGAAACACATTTAAAAAGATCGACATTTGTCATAGTATATAATATATAAAGTGATTTTTAAAAGCCAAGTTAGGTATATACTCGAGAGTATCGAATAATTTCGTCAAAGTTGAAATGTTCAATCCAGAGAATGCCGTTTCTTTTATTTTTTTTTTGGATTATCCTTTGCTGGAGAATAAAAAGCAAAAAAAAAGAAATAATAAATCGTTTAGGTCGAGTATAAGATTGTGGCGAGAAGATGATCTCGGCGGTATCTCTTTTATTCCAGCAGCGTCAGCGAAAATAGAATTTCCTTTTTTAGTATCTCAGCTTCTTCATGAATAATCAGGATTCCCTTGACGCCATCAAAAAGTCGTAGATTTGTCGGCACCGACCAGAGAGAGACGGGAAACCAGCGCGCACGTGAATTCTCGTCATCGTCGCCATTTCTACGTTCTACTACCCTTCTCTCTTATCTTTCTGTCTATCTATCCGTCTGTTTCTCCTTCTCTCTTTCTTTTACCATCTCCATTTCTTTTTTTCTTCTTTTTTTTCTTCTTTACTCTTCATCTTCCTGTAAGCGAGATTTTTCACAGCTCCGATCCCATCCTTCTTTTCGACGAAAATCCTCACAGCAACTACCATCCAAGGTCGGTCCCTCATTACTGTCGGTTCATCCCTCTTCTCATCCTCTTTCTTTTATCAATCTTTCTTTCTCTTTATTTCTCTCTCTCTCTTTCTCTTTCGACTTGTCTCTCGGGTTCTCGCTCGCTATGATAATCGGCTGAATCGAAGATGAGGAAACTACATTCTTATTCCTTTCTTCTTCTTCTTCGTCTTCCTCTTCTTTTTTTTCTTCTTTCGTTTTCATTTCAACGTTTTTCATGCAAAAGTATACAGAGTGACGACTACAGTGAGAATAGGCTAGACAAGGAAGCTTTATTATGCGAAATTGAACGAGTCTCCAGAACCGAGACTGCTTGTCGAGAAAGAAAGCTTCTCACTAAAATATTACGACCCAAACCCAACCCATCATCCTTCCCCGTTCCCCAAACCTCCCTTCACTCTCTCAACCAGTAGTCAAAGAGAAACGTTGAAATCGAAGAAGTTTTCAATGAATGACGACATCGAATGATTTTCGTGGCTTACTTGATACTCTTCAAAAATCACTTGGCTTACGATAAACCAACGTTATATTGTGTACGTCAATATTTATTTCGCGAGTTAGGTATATGATATTTTTTCGCTTGGAAAAATTCGATTTGTCAGTCGTGTCGGACGTTTTATTCCTTTCTCTTGAAATTTATCAAACTCTGTACGGGGTGGGCTGTACGTAGTTGTTCCATTTCCAATTCGAGATCGTTTAAAACAACTTATCCGTTCCACTCGATTGGACGTGAAAATATTCAAGAATTTCTTTTTCCCAGATCAAATAAATCTATGCATAATATTACATTTTTCTCCTATTATTTCCTCCCAGTTATTTTTCGCACAATAATAACAGAAATTTTAAACTATAAAATATAAACTATAGATTATTTCGTATCAAGAAAGGAAAATTTAATAAACTTGTAAATCATTCGATTTAGAAAAATTAGTTGAACGTTTAATGCAATTTCAATTGAAAATTCGTTTATTAACGTCTGACGATGGAGAAGCTAGTGCAGGATCCGACGTAATTTTTTTGTTCCATGGTCAAAGCATGCCTTTCATCTCATTCCTAAGGGATGCTGCCTGCCTCTTCGGGACAGATCAGCTTTTTTTCCGGCTCGTTTTAATTTAGCGTGCTGAACGTATATCGTTACGAAGGGCTTGCCCTTTTAAGAGGGAAAAAGAGAGAGAAAGGTTCGTCGAATATTTCTCTCTCTCTTTCTTATCCCTCTTTTCTGTATCGATTTTCGCCTTTGCTATAGTTTATTTCACGAGCTTTCACGCATTTCCTTCTAGCTAGAGTTTTCTTTTTCTATCTTTTTTCCTTTTTTCCTACGTTTCCCAACATCGCTCACTAGGTCTTTTTTACAGCTTATAGCTAGCACCTATCTCTCTCTCTCTCTACTTCTCTATTTTTTTTTATTCCTTTTTCTATCATTTTCTTTTAGCAACCACCAAAGTCGACATTCACTGGCCACGAACCACACCCTCTACCACGTTTCCCTTTTTATTTTATTTCTCTTTTTATTTCTTTACTTTCAGCGGTCAGCAGGAAAAGTAGCAGAAAGATTTTCAGTTAAGATCTAGCGTAGGATCTACCGTGAAGGTTCTAATGAAAAAGAATTATTTTTCTGGACGGGGGCGAGGTTTTTTTTTCTTTATTCTTTTCTTCCACCCAGCCTAAGTAATTTTCATTAGAGTAAAATGTCCGAGTAGTTTTGCATGTAACCGATCAATACGAACTTTCTCTCTCTCTTTCTCTCTTTTTCTCCCCCTCTTTGGGGGCAGAGATCTTGAAGGTACTTCGTGGCGAAAGCATTTTAAGCTCGACGTCGTTAAAGATTTTAAAGAGAATTTACTGGAACCCTCGAATGCCACGTGGGTAGAAGAGATCCGAACTTTTAATGTTTCCAATGCACGCGAATTGTTTTCTTCGTCGATTTCATTCCAGTGAAATTTACCGTTACGTTACTCATTTAATTGACGTCAATTCATATCGAATAAGAAAATAGAACGAAAGCGAGAGAAAAAGGAGAGTGAGAATGGAAAGAAAATTAAAGAAAACTAACAAAACAAAAAATATGAAAAAAGAAAAAATAGATTATTTCGAGGATTAATTTGCGTATATACTTTCACGTTTGAATTATAATGAGCTATTTAACGATATATACCCGGTACTTTTGTATTATTATTATTAAGCGAACCATTTGTAATATAGACAATGTAATTTTCTCCACAATTCCGAATTTCGAAATAATTATTCGACTGAAATCCTCTTTCATCGTTCATCCAAAGCAAGCGTATGCATACGCAGATGCATTCATATAAATTATACTTATAAAAGAAATAATGTCATTCGGTAGCTTTGAAAGATCTTCCGTGTGGTATGTAAGTATTGTTGTTATAAGCGAGTATTCGAAAATTTTAAACAAGGACGAATCAGTTGACGGTGTTACGCGAAACACGAAGGACCTAAGAAATAATCACGGTGTTGTTGCGGAATTGTGCGTATTCGATGGATGATGGGTAGATACATTTTTATTCTTTTATTTCTCTCATCGGTCCGAATTTATTCAGTTGTTATTAATTATTTAATTAATAGTCCAATTCAATTAAATTTCGTCGATTTTCATCGTTGCAATATAATAGAATTACGATTCAAAAATAATGGATATTACCTTTTTTATTTATTTATATTAACAATATTTCGTGATCATTTTTTTCTCCCCTATGGATACTTATATTTATTAAATGTATTAATATTATATAAATATAAATAAGTGTGAGTGTTGAGTAATATTTGCATTATTAAAATAGCATAACGTTTTATTTTATTTCAGATTAAACAGAGAGAGAGAGAGTGAAAGAGAGAAAAGATTCTGTTTACTTTTTTATTTTAATATATTTTTTCTTTTACGATTTTTAATAGCATATGTTTTCTCTCATGCACGTATACGCACGTACTCACGCACGCACGTACGCGGAACATACAGAAACCCATACAAACTTGAATATCTTAAGTTGCATTATTGGATTTCAAGCGGCACAGCACGGTACGGTGGAACCACCACCCAATTCAACCCCCTTACGTCTCGGTGTATGCGACATTACGTGATGTGCACCGATGTTGGAAGCTTATTATGTTTGCGTTTAGACAAGCTTGTTTACTTAAATTTATGGCTGTTTATGTATGCGTACCGGTTCCTGCAAGTTAAATGCCACGATTAAGAACTTCCTTTTCGCCTATACATTTTCTCGTGATAACGCCTGTAGTTTATGTTACGTATTTGTGTGTGTGTGTGTTCCAGTGTATACAGTAAACGATTATCATTTAGGCTTATAATCGTTAATACGTGCACTCATACGTGACAATAAAATTTACTTCTATCATATTGATCAACGACTTTATATTTATCTAATTTTTAATATCTAATAGAAATGATTATTTTTCATAAACATATTATTTGCATTTATATATTGAATCGTGAGAAATTATTAAAATTATTAACAATATGTATGATCGTAATTAAAAATTAATATTTTTAATAAAACATTATCGTAGGTTTGATATGCTTTTTTTTTTAATTTATATTACATGGGAATTAATGTAGTCGTATTAATTGTTAATTTGTCAGGAAAGAGAGTGATTTTGGGATGATCCAATAGGAGGAAAAGAATATAAAGAATGATAACTCTTACATATGGGATACGTTAGCTCGAAGCTATACTTTACTTTTCCGCTTTATTCCATTATTCAGGCGCACTGAACCGTACCAGAGACGCGACTTTTTTTCCCTCTTTCTCATACTTTTTCTCCGTTTCTTCGACTACTAACCGTGGATCGACGTTAAAATTTTCTTTTGTATTCAACAGGTGAATTCAGACATCTCGAATAAGTGATTTAGATGTATCCATTGCTCCCTCTCTTTCTCTTTCTCTCTCTCTCTCTCTTTCTTTCTATTTTTTTGCTTATAACGATTATCAGGACATCAGTAATCGAGAATAATTCGTCATTATTATTCGCGTTATATATGAAGCTTACTTTTTTCCAATTATCTGGATTCGTTCAAATCGAATATCAAGAACTCGCACTGGATTTATTTATTTAGATTTATTGAAAATATAAATTTAATATTTATAGAAGAAGAGAAATACATAGAACGAAAAAGAAGTTATTAAATTTTTTTACGAATATATATAGATGATTAATGTTGATATCAAAATTGTATCATTTCTTTATTAATATATATTTGTACATGTATATCTGTAAGCTCGTAGTTATACAATCTGAGAGAAAAAAAAAACTATCGTAAAAGATTTTAAATGAAAAAGTAATTAATTTGAAAAATAATTTTACAACTGTTGACCTATCCTGCATATTTACTTCACACACACACACACATATATATATATCTAATATTTGTAATATAAAATATATAAAATATGAAAATAAAATAGAGAAAAAATGTAACATACTTCCAAGAGATATGTAAAATAAATTCGTCAAATTATTACTATTTTCTCTCTCTCTCTTTCTTTCGAGAAAAATAATGATACTAATATTGAACAGAGAAATAAAACGAAATTATTCGTAGTTCAGCATTCATTGGTCGATTCATGTACCCATCTTTGAATACGTGTAACACGTATTCGTGCATGTTGAGAGAACTAAAAAAAAATAAAAGAGAAGAGAAGAAGAGTAGATAACAGAAAGGGAGAGAAAGGGAAAGGGAAAGAGGAAACGGGAAAAGGGCAAGTCATCGTGTCATCATCGCAAGATAAAAATCTATAGGCGGCTGGGACGTGATTTGAGAGGTATGAGTTAGTGCAGGGCGTTCTTTCAGAGTGACTCCCACTGCAAAAAGAGCTTTGAGAGCAGTCCTGTGCCGACGATGACACGAGTAAAAGCATCAAAAGGTTCGCAAAGTGTCAGAAGGGATGTTTGAAAACCACCCCTTTTCTTTTTGCCAGGCAGATCGATCGGTTTCTATCTCATCCACATCGTGTTTCTCATTCCCCCCCTTGCCCCTTTTCGCAGATGGATCAACGTATATTCCCTCATTTCTTCTTTTTCTTTTTTCTTCTTTTCTTTTCTTTTCTATTTTTTTCTTTTTTTCATCGTAGTCTCATTTTCTTTAGATTAACGTACTAATTAATTATTCCACCTTATTGATAAAAGTGGTTAATTAACGTTATTATCAAAAATACACTTGACGAATCATTAGATCGTTGAAAATTAATTAACTTTTATTTATTTCGTTATGTTTTTTTTATAATAAAAATCTTATTTATTAGATGTTGAAATTAATTTGATTCGATGATATTTAATTCATTTCATCAAACTTTGCATCTTTTTTGTATGCAGTTTCTTCAAAAATGACTACTTTATAAATAAATATTAAATTTGTTTAAAAGGCATCACGTTATTTATTTATCTATTGTTTCTCTGTTTCACATTTTTATTTTATTATTATTATTATTATTATTATTATCATCATTATTTTCTATGAAAAAATATTTATTTTTATTCGAACACAGCTGAAAAATTTAAAAGAACGAAAAATAAATTGGGAAGAGAGAGAGGGAGAGAAACAGGAGAGAAAAAAAATGTAAAATGCACTTAGGTGCATTTATATGCATTATAAACCACCCGAATCGATCGTCCGTGATAGCCAATAAAATATGCACGATACATGCATTTCATTTCGAGCATTCGAACGATATGGGGATAATTGATACGTTCGAATACATTGATGAAACGCCATTAATGGAATTTAACGGGCGTATGTCTTTTTAGAAAAAGAAAAAAAAAAATAAAGTCTTTTCGAATTTAATTTCAAATAATAGAGGAGGAAAAATTAAAAGTCCAAATAAAAAATATACGAGATAGATTTGTATTTTTCTGACTTGGGTGATTATACGATAGGAAAACGAAAAGGCAGTAAGTTATACATAATATCCACCAACTTTTATAATATTATCTTTGTTCCAAGGGAAAATATCGTCATTTCTATTCATAATAATTTTTCGTTCTTTCACGTTCGAATTGTTTTTCCTTATAACCGTTTCATATCTTTTCAGTACCGTTGCAAACATTTCCAATGATTTAATGTCGTAAGTTTATACGTTCGTTAATGGAAAGAAAATTCGATACCGAGAAAAAAAAAACATAAAAATTACTTTTTCTCTTTCAGTTATTTTTGTCTCTTTTCTCTCTCTTTCTCCCTTTGGAAATGAAATTACTATGACAAAAGTAAAAGAATATTCTACAACAAGAGAGTTCACGTTTGCTTCGAATAAAGAGATTTTTATTTATTTAATCGGTTGTTCGTTGTGTACAACAGATATTTTTATGAAACGTTACCGGACACTATTATGTTACTATCCGATTTCTTTCATCTTTTAGTTCAATTTGTCTTGTTTTATTGATCTTATTTTCTTCTAGGTTCTCAAAATGGTTCTTTGTAAAAAAAAACGTGCCAGAGACACAAAAAAAAAACGAATCTATAAATAAACGTCGAATTCGAAGAGTTATAACCGTGAGTGAATTGAACGAAGTGTCAGGATCGTGTGTACGTTAGGATAAAGGTAGAACATTCTTTGGATCTTGGTAACTTTGAGAAATGGAAAAGACCGTGAACTTCCTGCATAAGAAAAGTTTCTTGCTCTAAAGACATTTTTGAATAGCTACGTACATGCATGCATGCATGCATGCATACATACGTACGTAAATCCCTAAGTTACGTAACTTGTCAAGAAATCGACGTTTTATACATCGACTTGTAACTTTGCTAGATAATTAATATTTTAAAAACAAACATATACGATATCTCGAAAGATATTGATCCATCGTATCAAGACAATTCTTATTATTATTTAACTTTGACATTTAGTTCTATTTCGAATACAACCCATAAACCTTTATAACCAATATAACTATTATTCTCGATATTAATATTTTCCACACAACTTTTCATCTTATTTCTAAAAATAATACATTTAAAATAATTCTACATCTTATAAAATATTCTTTCTCCTATTATAGTTTTTACTATGACGAAAAATTTGTGACGTGTGAAAGGAATATGGAGACAAATGGAAATAAAAATTCGTGTACAATAGAAAAAAGATAAAAAGAGTGAGAGAGTAAGGGATAAATAAGTGAAGGTATAGGAAAAAGTTTTTGCTAGTGAAAGGAAAAAAGATGGATAGATATGGATAAAGAGAGATAGATAGCGATAGGAATGAAAAATAAAACGAAGCAGACGACGACGGGTCACCGTCTCGTCGTTGGAGGTTGTTGTCCTTTTTTCTATTTCTTTCTACTTCCTTTCTCTCTCTCTCTTTTTATATGTATATACATACATATATTTTTCAACTCTTTCTACTACTCCCTTATACCGAGTCACATACATCTACCGTCATTTTTGTTCGTATTTCGCGGTGACCGTGGACCGGAAGCGGATGTCCGCACCGTGAAAAATGGCTGCCGCTGTGTTTCCGGCACCGTGTACATCTTCCTTCACTCTCTCTCTTTTTCTCTATTTCTCTCTTTCTATATACATACTCACACACACATATACATATACACATACATCTTTCTCTCTCACTCATTTATTCGTTCGTTGCTACTGGTTATAATCCTAGAACCTCTCCCTTCTCCCTTTTTATTCTATTTTTTCGTTGCATCCAACCATACTCATCATGCCAAACCTCGACGCTATGCGGTCCTACCTCTACCGGAAATAACCACCACGTGTCTGATCATTGTCCTTTTCTGAATTTACCACTGTCCTGATTTTGTTTTTATTTGTTTTTTCTCTTTTTATTGTATCTTATATAACCGAAGGGTCATTAAAAGAAATTTTAATAGGATTTATTTTAAATATATATATGTTTGAATACATTTATTTAATTAATTAAATATCACGTAGAATACGATCGAATATATTTTCCTGCAAAGTAGCGAATCGAGTTGGTGTTTAATTATTCATATGGATTATTCACGTTAACGTTTATGATTTTCGTAACAATATGTTTAATATTCATTTATATATTATACATGTCGTTATTGTTGTTGTATGTATATTTAATTTGAGTATTATTACATTGCTTTATTTTGTTATAATCATAAAGAATCAGATTTTTTGAATTATATCAGATTACATCTATTATTTCATTTTTCGTTTTTAACTGGTTACAAATTTCATTTTGATGAAGTATTTCCTACGTAAAAGTGTATTTATAGACATATCGGATTTTCAGGGATAAAGGAAGTAGGAATTTTTGTAAGATCCAAGAAGGAAGAGTGAATTTATAAATTCACCGGTGCGAAGTTCCGTGAAATATTAAGATAAATGTTATAGCATTGGTGAAGGAAATTCATGAAAAATAGCATCTCCCTTCTGAATGCTTCCAGTTTGAAATAAATGAATATATCGCAAGCTTTCACAGAAGCATCAATCTCTCATCGTATATCGATCAGCAGCCTATATAAGCATTCACAGATACTAATATTCATTTGCTGATAGAAACTATTCGTCGATTCTTAACTGACAACTAGAAATTCTACTATCAAATGCAATCGACCAAAGTATATTTCAATGTTGAATTTTGTAATTATTTATTTTCTCTTTTTGTCTTGAAGTTACGTTAAATAAGAAAACAATAAAATTAATATTGGAAAGTATATAAAGAGAAAATAATTATATTAATTATATTTTAATACTTGTAATTGTTTCAAATTTTATTTCACACACATATATGAGCATAGAATTTAATCATAAGAAAATGTCAAACGGTGTTCGTGTCACGAGTCTTTTATAAATTTTATATGAATATGTTTTCATAAAATTGTGTCAATTGTTTTCCTTTGAATTCATTAACAATTAAACATATAGATTGTATATATATAAAACAAAGAATTGTAATTTTAGTATTATTTAATTTTCCTTTCTATAATGTCAGGAAGAAAGTAAGTTGAGTCACTTATAAAAAATGAAGAATTTGTTCGTTTTCCAACCATCTCTACTGACATGGTTTTTATTTTCATTTTTAATAAAGATTGTATCTCCATGTGTATGAGTGCATGTATGAGAAATATAAAAAGAAAAAATATGAAACATATAGAGAAACATCGTCAACGTTGATAAAATATATTTAATTAGAAGGGACGAAAAGTCCCTCAGAAAAGATCCTCCTTTTAAATTCGCCTAGCCGTGCGAGAAGATACATTTCACGCTTCCTTCTTCTCAACTTTCTTTTCCTTTCCCCTCACACACTCTCTCTCTCTCTCTCTCTCTATCTCTTATTCTATCTCTATTTTCCCCTAGACATTTTTTCAGTTACAACGATGCCGTCGTTGCGACGACACTCGACGAACTACTTCGTCGTGTATAACGTCCTCGTGTTTGTGTGTTAAAATGATAGAAAGAAAAATTCCACTTGCCAGCGTTCATTTACTTTTGAATCTAGCTCCCAACTTGCGCGTGTAAAAATTTTCTTTTTTCATTCTTTTCTATTTTTCTTTCTTTTTCCCTTTCTCTTTCATAATTCTTCGTCTCTAATTGTAAGTCGAGTATACGCGAGACGACTATAGTTTCTTCCTTTCTTTTTTTCTTCTCCTTTTTTTTTTCAATGAGCGCTCGAAAACAAGCTGTAGAATCTGTTATAAGAGAAAAGGGAATTTAAAATGCAGCGATAATGAGCGCTAGTCAAATACCGACGATGCTTTAAGTCGTGAGGCTTACTTTCGTGTACTTAATTCTTACCAATTCGCTGACCGATACTTTCAAAGACTTTTTTATCATTTCTACCTTTCCTTTCTTGCTTTCTTTCCTTAATCTTTGTTTTGTTATAATATTAATAGCTAACGTATTTAATTTTTCATCATTTGGATATACGAATGATCGTGTAACGATGATATAAAAAAGAAAAAACCAAACGTATCGTATGATGGAACAAATTGAAACAATTATTACAACGATCAAATTAGGTTATCATATATTGAAATACTAATATTTTTTAATATTACTCCACTCTGACGCAACGACAAATCATCCGATATAAATAGTTAATATTCGTGAAGAACGTTAAAATAATCGTCAAAAATATGGGAGTATTTATATGTAGATTTATACATCCGTGTGTGTGTGTGTATATATATATATATATATATATATATATATATATATATATATATATGTGAGTAGATTTTTCTATACATATTTACGCGCATACGAGTTCGAGGGAAAAACGTTATGACATTTAAATTGAAATAAAAGCTTCTGTAAATTTTGTAGCTGCGTATTTAGTTCGCCATGTGTAATAACACGAAAGAGATAAAACAAACCAAAAAAAGAAAATAACGTAGTTTCCTCTCTCTCTCTCTCTCTTCTATTTTAAAAATTTTCCCCTCCGAAAAAATATGCTCATTAAAATAGAAATATTTGGTCTGGTTTATTCGAATACCATAATACTTTCTCGTTGTAAAATTCAAACTAATTGACGGATAGTAAATAGATGTAACCATCGTTATCTTTAATTTATTAATATTTTTATTTTTAATTTCTTCCGATGTTCACATTAATCATTAATCAATTAGGATTATCATTCTCTTTGTATGCAGGAAACAATACAAAAAATTAAATAATAAATCAATAAATGATTTTTTTGTGAGAAATTAATAAAACGTACACTTTCCTTTCTCTCTTTTAATTAAAATAGAAATTAAATAAAAAAAAAAAGAGAATTACAGTGAATCGTAAAGTATAACTAATTTTGTTTGTTTGTAATTAAGATACGTTTGTATACAGGATACAAACTAACCATAGTTATTATTTGCTTGTTTTTCTAACGTTTCCTGTTACCGTTTCTGTTTCAGGAAAGTTTCGAGAATGCGTTGAATCAAGCCATCGTCGTCGACGAACTTGGGTTGTGGGAATGGATTCGACCTTGTTGCTACTCCTTCTAGTCGGTAAGTTTTTAAATAATATATTTTCATATCTAATATATGTTATCTCTTTAAGTAACATTTAAGAAGTATTCGAAAAATTGTTTGCGATAATTGTAATAATTATTTTTATCCTTTGTAATATATCGAAGATCGTGTACAAGGAAAAAGAATTTACGATGGAATGATTGGAATAATTTGAAAAGTTCAATTAAGATATATTTTACAAGATGCAATGACCAATAATCTTCTTTACGAAGCTCGGACTTTTACTTGGCTGCGTTGAAAGCCAAGAGAAAATGAGTGTGTGTGAGAGAAAGAAAGAGAGTAATCGAGTCCAAGACGTTGTAAGGTGCGCGTGAACTTTTCAAAAGCTTTTGCCGACGTTATCGAGAAGAGATTACCCGTATAGAAATTATTACATCGAGAAAGTGAAAAGTTTTCGGTTTGTGAAAGTTTACTACTAGGAGGAAACAACTCCTATGAAAGATTTATTTCTCTCTCTTTCTCTCTCTCTCTTTATCTCTCTCTAACTGTCTTTCTTTTTCTCTTTCACTCTTTGTCTTTTTCCTTGTGAGTTACGGGCACAACGAATTTCCTTCTACAAAGAGCCAACCACGTAACTTCATCACTTTGATTATTTCCTTTATCATTCGAAACGAAGTATCGATTCTTCTTACTTTCGTAACAAATAATTCGATTAAAACCGATTCTTTCTACGATAAAAAATTTCCCGTTGATACAAATGTCATTTACAAGCTAATATTTTCGATCCAACTGGATAAATAGAAAAAAGAAAAAGATAATTCTCTCTCTCTCTCCCTTCGATGATATTATATTGTTTAATACCTCGTTTTATTCGAAAACGTTTTTCCCCGCTTAAGCCGCTTAAAGTACAACATTCGTTTAATTACAATTAATACGAAAAGGGGAATTAAAAGCTCGATGACGTTTGATTGGTTGTTACAGTAAAGTAGACTTGTGTTAAATCTATAATACAATTTCACAGTAGTAGGATGTTGGTTGGTGTGTAGTGGTACCGGTATTGTTGTTATCGGTCCCTTTCTTGAACGAATAAAATCGAATCGAATGGAATCGAATCGAATCGAATAGAATCGAACGAGCGAATGCTCGGGAGATGAAGGGAAAAGAAAAATTCGTCTATCGAAAAGATTCGTCGTCGTGGGATTCGAGAGGAATTTCCAAAGAGATATTCTCCTCTTTAACTCCTGCCAGTGGTAGTTTTTCCCTGGGGAAAATTCCAGCTTGGTGTACTGGTAGTAGTCCTTCCGAACAGAGAGAAATGAGAGAGAAAGAGAGAGAGAGAAAGATAGAGTTCCTTGAAAAGGAATAAATCCTTCGAGGTATTCTTTCATGTCCTTTACCGAAAACGCACTCGCTTTTCTTCGACTCTAAAGGTTGATGGAAAAACGAAGAGTGCCGACTCGAGGAAACAAATAAAAAAGAAAGGAAAGAACGGGTTGCTGAGAGAGGGGAAGGAGGTTGGCGTAGTTGGGGGAGGGCGGTCGTAGGGTTGCAGAAAGAAATGGGAAATAAAAGGGTGGGAAAAAGACAGATAGAGAGAGAGAGAGAGAGAGAGAGAGAGAGAGAGAGAGAGAGAGAACAACTGGACGGCTGCCAAGGACAATAAAGAATTGGCAGCTATCGAGGTGCGACTTCGCGTTCTTTTCACCTATACACTTGCGTACATACGTGGATTGTTCAGTAGGTAGCAAAGGTTCAGGACGGTTCCATTAAATTCCCGGTGTTAAATTTCTTATGCTTTTTGCAAAGCTCACCTGTCACCGCGTTTGTTCCTCCGTCACTCGGACAACGTCGAATCCGACGGAGCTTTGGGAAAAGCCCCCCTTCCTCTCTCTCCTTCCCTACCGCGTATTATATGTTCCACGCGTTACTGTATATACGAGAATGTTTCTATGTTTGTGTGGGTATATACATGTACCTGTCCTATGTGTTTTATCGACTCGAAACGAGGACGATGTTGATGGACGTCGTAGTCTCTTTGAATTTTGCGCTCTTTATCTTGCTAATCCCTCTCTCTTTCTCTCTCTCTCTCTCTCCCCTCCTTTAATTCCGTCTATTTCCTTTTCTCTCGTTCGTTCTCGTATTCCTAACGTAACGTTGAAAAGTTTGTCCCCCCAACCGTTCAACCAGAATTCATTCATCATTCTCTAACAATTATATCCGTAGAAACGAGACGAATAAAAATCCGTTCACTTTCAAATACTTTAACGATATTAATTAGATCGTTAACGTAGTTCTATCTTTTCCTTTTCTTCTACGCTCCATCCAACCATTCTTCTCATCCCCGGTCTTTCTTTTCGTTGCATTCTTCTTTACGTAAATTGACTTACGTCGAGGGATACTGTTTATCGTCAAAGATCAATTCGAGCATTACCAACGACAGTTTCATAACCCCGATCTCGTTATAATATATGAATATTTTATTTATCGTCGTAGGTTTTTTTATAAGATTAAAATATCGAATATATCGAATAATAATGTCGTTTTTATTTAAACACGTAGATATGTGGTTTCTCTTTGTTTTATAAAATAGAATTGTGGGATGGTTGGTAATATCTCGAAGCTTTTATTTTTGTATTTCAATTGCATTAACGTTAGACAAAACTGATCCAACTTTATCTGAAAAGAATTCTTTTTTTTTATTTTTTCTTCAAATAATATCATTTCGAATACGTTATTATCAACCAGTTTGATCTATCCTTCTCTTTATCTCTTTCCTTCACTTACATTAGTCATTTGGCCTCGTTATCGATCGTACTAACTGAAGGTGGCCTTGTGCTGTTTTTCTTTTTTCTTTTTTAGATGGGTAGGAAGGTATGAAAATAGGACAGGAGAGTAGGGAAACGTTTGATTTGGCAGCTATCGAGGTGCGAGACTAGCTTTCCCAATGGAGAGTCCACTGTCCGATGTACCGCACGGTTTTTCTTCGTTTCCTAACGCGACCCTATGACTCTCTTTCTCTCTCTTTCACCTCGACAACATACGAGAGAGAGAGAGAGAGAGAGAGAGAGAGAGCAGAAAAAGAAAATATCTCACGTGTGCTGTCCATCGACTTCGTTGTGTTTGTAGATTTTTGTATGTGTGTAGTCTACGATCGATAACACATATATTTGCACGTGTATATGTACGTATGTATATATAAAAGAGAGAGGGACAGACGAAAAAAGAGAAAGGAGGCTGTCAGAGAAAAGATATATATATATAGAGAGAGAGATAGAGAGAGAGAAAAGAGGAAGAAGTACGTTTGGTTTGGCAGAACGTGTATATGTGTAGTGGAATTGTCATAGTAGTAGTGAGCGTCGAACTCGGGACATCGCGCACGGATGACGAGTAATCGATCACGAGCACTCTGCCAACACTCTCGAAGAGGAGCCCCAGTGTCTCTCATTTTTGAACCGATAAAGCACGTTTCGTTGTCGATCCGATAGGAAAATGTTCTCTATCGCATAGAAAGAGGGACGACATTTGAGAAAAGGATGTAAAAGCTACACTAACGAAGTTTCAACTTTAACGAACATACGGAAATTGTCCAAAGTAAAAAAAGGAATTATTTGATTTTATTTGAACGTATATATACATACACATATATATATGTATATATATGTATATGTGTGTGTGTGTGTGTTTGTTTGTAAGTGTGTTTTATTTTTATGTGAAAAACAAATTTGAGTTTCTTTGAGGGAACGTTGTTCGGGTCAATCCGAGGGACCCTTAACGACTTTCGATCTTTCCTCTTCGAGCAGAAAGTTGCTTTCTTTTCGTTCGTAGAATCGCTTAAGTAAGTCGACTTTGTAAAAGTAGAAAGAAGAAGAAGAAGAAGAAGATGAAGAAGGGGGATAAGAGTAGGCAGGGTTGAGGGTGGCGGAAGGAGTAGGAGCCTTTAATAAAACCAAGACTCTTTCTTTCCTCTTGGAAAAGTCGAAGGCTACGTTTTTCTGATTTTCCGAGAATAGAAGGAAAGCTTTACTCTTTTTCTTTCTTTCTTTCTTTCTTTCTTGCTTTCTTTTTTCTCTCTCTTTTTCTCTCTTTCTTTCTTTCTTTTTCAGTAAGCAGGATCGCGGAATGAAAAGCGGAGTGCGTCGTGTTCGTCGCGGACTAATTCGGTCGGTCCATTACCGTTGCATAATAAACGAGAGGTTTCAATGGCCAACGGAAAGTATTTCAAACGTTACCCCGGAGTCACGTGCCTCTATTCTTTTTATTTTTTTCTCCCTACGAGTAACGAAGACGATGATTACTAGTGCAATGGACTATGATAAAAAAAAGTACGCGGTCAAGATATTTAAATAAGATTACACTTGTAAGGTAATAATACATCTAATAGAAAATGTTTTGACCAAAATTTTAATAACAACCTTTCCTTTTCCAAGCTCAATTTTATCGATATTCGTATTATTTGTCAATAATTAAGTAATAAAATTAAATAAAAGTAAATGAAGGGAATAAAATAATCAATCTGCCAGACTCGCGTGATAAATTTTCTAAATATTTTTAATCTTAGATCATTTCAACTTGGAATGTAATAATTTAATTAAAAATGATTAATAATTTGTTGAAATAATTGTTTAGCAAGGTTTGTACACGTGTAAAAAAATAAATCGAAGAGAAATGGGGAAAAAGGGAGATAGAAGTTTTCCGATGCAAATGTCCAAGCTGGACTGAGAGCCACGTGCACGAGATATCTGCGGCTGCGTTCGTAATGCTTTCGTGAAAAATACAGAGAGAGAGAGAGAGAGAGAGAGAGAGAGAGAGAGAAAATGAGAGAGACGTCTATCTTTCTCTCTCTGTGTTCCTCTGGCCATCCCTGTATCGATTTCTGGCCGATGGAGTATCGGTGTACTCTTTCTCTATCTATCTTTCTCCTTTCTCTCTTTTCCTCTTTTTTACTCGTTCGCATTAACGTGTCCCTCAGGCAGTCAAAGTTCTTCTTAACCATGCATGTGTTAAACGAAGAAATAAATGTTCCAGTCTTCTATGCACCATATTCTATGCACCTTCTTCTTCTTCTTTCATATTTTTCGCTTGATTTTCTTTTTTATACCTATATTTATTTTCCTACACGAAAGAAGTAAGATAAAACCTTGTAAAAGCATGTTCGTGAAAATCGAACAAACATCGACGGTTTCATAACGTGGAAAAGAGAAATAGAGAGAGAAAGAGAGAGAGAGTGTAAGAGATAAAGAGAGAAAGAGGAAATAGAAGTGATGCAGGTCAGTCATAAGTCAGGTGGAAACATATTTCATCGTAGTGGGTCGTTTTTATCGGATCACGTATCAGAAATTTCTCGAAAGTTTCGAATTTAAGAGTCTCCTCGAAAACATCGCGCGTTTATCTGCTAGCAAACGTCGACAAATTTAGTGAGTAGAACAAGTAGTACAAGTGATCGCGGTCAGTCATATGTCAGCCATAAATGTTTATCTTCCTCTATCTTTCTCTTTTTTTTATTTTTCTTTTATCTTTCGTAAAAAGTTCGAATTTAAAAGTACTCACAACGAATAAACGTAATTCGAAAGAGAAAGACAATGTCCTCGCGAGGACAGATCAAATAGATTTTCTCGATACTGTCATGTCCCAGTGGAGTAGATCGACGACTACGTCGTTTTAGAAGGAAGAACATTTATCGTGGTAAGCGAATACAAATAGAGTTGAGAATAGAAAGTATAAGGAAATTTTCAAGTTTATATTCTACTCGAAGATAACGTTCTATCTATCCTAACGTGACTGTATTTCCTGATAATGTTATATACTTTTAGTTTAAGTATAGATAGATAAAGATAGTATAACATTCATCTTGATAATATCGACACACCGTTTACATAATTTACAAAATAGATATGGGTACAGTGAATCACAGAAGTATTCATACCAGTTGCAATCACAAATTTTAAACAATTAATATTTACTTCTAATGCGAAATTTCTAAATTTAATTATACATAAAAAAACCCTATTTTAGGAGATTATTCTACTTTCAAATTTATGTCAATTTAGTTGCAGAATATATAATATTATTTATAGAAGAATTTATAATGAAAAATTCAGTCGTACTGTGGAGAAAAATAAATTCACCTGGATATTTTCAATCTGTTTTATGCAATATTTTTCTTATTGAAATCATTTAGTTACCAAACACGTCATTAGATTATATTTTCCAATAACGTTGTGTTATATAAAATTATGGATAAAAGATAAGGAAGAAAAAGAAATCATCATTCTTATCGTAGGAATATAAAACTAGGTAAAATCCTTCGAAAAGGGTTTTATGGATATGGAATACGGTAGACTAGAAGAGTTTTCTCGCGAATGTAATAAAATCGACGATCGTTGAGAAAAATGGAGATAACATAAAGGAAAATATTCTCATCAGTTGGTTTATATTATATATTCGAAGTGTCCAATAATTTATCATCCCATTGTGTGCATTTGTTTTTCTATTCCTTTTCAATAATTAAACAGCAACTAAAAAGTTATTAAAATAAATTGCCATAGTTCTAATTTATCCCATAAAATAAATCATCAATAATTTTCATAACACAATCAGGGCCAAATTATTTACACCATTTGACGATAACCTGCTTAATTTCACGTTGGTTACAAGTAAACGAAAATTTGCAAAAAGCATTGTTTCGTTCAATAAATTGTTGCTCATTATGAAGTTTAGAAAATAACATCAGACTGGTGTCCACCTCCAGAACGCTGACAGATTCGAGCCCTTTCTATAGTATGTTTCATGACTTTACTCAGAGTTTCTTATACCAGACTAACAGCTATTTCATCTCCAATGTTTTGCTCGAGGTCGTGTAAAGTTGCTAACGTGTTTGAATATTAGCCGTACTTAGTTCTTGAAATATTTGTATCTTGTAAAGGAAGAAACATAAATTGATTCGCATTATTTTCTACTTGAAAAGAAGATATAGAGACACCTAACTGTGCAAAATTTTATTTCTTAAAAATCTTTCTCTTTTATTTTTATTTTTTTTCGTTATTTTCAAAATTGTAACATCAAAAAGGACGATAAATAATGAAACATCGTGGATATATTTTTAAAAGGAAAACAAATTTATATTTGTATATAAATGACGTACGAGAAAGAGAAAATATTCGATTTTGCTTCTCTAAAATCGATTTTCCGTGCGCGTGTTGAACGACCAGCAAGCAAGATAGTTCGATGTGCGTGTTTGTATACGTTCCTGCGTATACATGTGTGTTTATGTGTGTGTTGGTCCAGCTTTATGGAGCCACGAGACCGCACAGGGCGCATTGCCAGGGGTGCTAAAATGTGTGCTTAATATTTACTACCAACCGCAGAGCAGAACGGCTTGCACCCCTGACTCACACTCCGTATAGCAACTTTCATTAACAAGGATACGATGATCGAGTATTAATAGCGATAAGGGGAACGATCGGGATCGTGATCACGTAAAATACAATTCAGGGCACTGTTCGCGCTCGTTTATTTGGAAGGACAACAATTCCTACGTGTATTTGAAAAACACGTCGAACAAAATTGTCTCTCATTTTTATTTTTTTGTTTTTTTTTTTTAATGCTTCTATGCACTTTTTCTTTATTTTTCTAAATTAAATTAAATTTTATTTTTATCCTAGATACGCTCGTTTCCTATACACTGTTATTTTATTCACACGAAGATTAATATCTCTCTGTCTTTTTCTCTTCTGCAAAGTTTGAAATTTAACAAACCTCTTTTACGAATCACTGTCTCTACAATTAAATGAAATATCGAAAACAAGTTTTTACGATGTTTCGATTTCTCTAGCTAGTCGTTTAGAGATATTTTCAGATAGGTAAATCAAATAACCTTTTATTAACGATTCGAATTATTTACACCGTTGGAAATTACATAGAATCGATTTTGTAACGTAAATATACTTAACAATAAATGTTCAATATATAATATTAATATCTGCACCGGTTATCTATATGTGTTTACTAATGGGTACTTTTTATGGCCTCATTTTTCATATTGAATTATAGTCTTTCTTACTCGAATTTTTACGTTTAAGTAGAGTTTATTTCCCAACGAGATCATTTTGTTTCCTCGCTTGTTATTCGTTTTTGTTTATGCAAAAATACATCTCTAACGAATACATTAACGCGCGTACGTGCATTAAATATATATGAATATATATTATTATTTTTATTTGATAAATATATATGTATACAGAGAGAGAGAGAGAGAGAGAAAGAGAGAGAGAGAGAGAGGGAAGAGGGTGGGAGGGTTGAAAGAGTAACTCTCACGGTTCTCTAGCATTCCCTCAGTGGAATATAGATGCATATCCGTTCAATGCGTTGGAAAAGCGATAGATCGCATTTGATAAATTTCCACTCGGTCTCCATTTCGAAAACGAAGTGCATCGACCTAACGTAATTCATCGCCTGAAAGATAGAAAGAGAGAGAGAAAGAGAGACAGAACGACAACGTAGTAATTTATATATTTTTACTACTGTTCCAAATTCGTGCATAACGATATTCGAAAAAATTCATGTTTATCCCGTATAGTTTTTTAATCCTATATTTTGTTACATCGGAGCTTGCGATCAAATTACGAGAATAAAAAGATTGTTCCTTTAAAAAATAGAGACATCTTAGAACTAAGTAAAATTTATATTTAAAAAAAAAAGATTGACATAAAAATATTAACAAGAAATGAAAAATAATTGAAGAATTTCGTACGACGAGAAGAAAGAAAAGAAGAAGAAGAAGAAGAAGAAGAAAAAAAAAAGAGATCACGGTGATTAGTAAAAGGTTAGGAAGGAATCACCGGGCGTCATTGTTCCTGCATCAAATCGCATTTTCGCCGTGACGTATCCATCATACGTCGTTTCCGAGTCTAATCCATCACACGAGATGCGCCAGTAACGCTCGAACACGGTTGCGAAAACGCCTGGCATATCCGTCGTCGTCGTCGTCGTCGTCGTCGTCGTTCGTGACGTCGCTTTTACACCTTTTCCCCCGTTTCCTCCACCACCTTCTACTCCTCATCCATCCTCCTCATCCTTCTCTTCGCCACCCCATAACCGTACCATCCGAACTTCCACTCTTCCTTCTACAATCCTCCACCCTCTCACCCCTACCTTCACCCATCGTGGTGGTGTCGCGAATGCGCATTATTGCGAGAGTCCAAGTTCCCTCCTCGCCGCAGCTTAGACACAACCGGGAGAGTTTGTGCAACACTCGTCTGCCGACGGGACTCGAACAAAGAGCAGCATTATGCAAATTCGCTATCAGGAAATGGCTAATCCTTGTTCGGCTGGAATCTCGCTCGAACGTTTCAAAAAAAAAAAAAAGAAAAAATATATAAAACGAGGAGGAGGATCTTTGATCTTTTCTTTTAGTATCTTGTCTTCTATCATTGTTCTTTTTTTTTTCTTTTAATTATTTTTCTATTTCGTTACCACTCACACGATCGTAAATTTTGATTTACAAATCATATTAATTGTTATTTAATGGTTTTATACGAATAAAGATAAATCTAATTGTAAGGAATAAGAAGAACGGTATTCATTGTGTCCATTCGTTTTAATTATTTTCCTTTTACAATAATAAATGAGAAATTGTTTTTAATTAATAAAACATTACGAATAATGTTGTATTTCTTGTTTTCCCATATAATTGATTTGTATCACTATTATCATTTCTATTTAATTTACAGGTATGACAACGAGTTGCATTCGTTACGATTTTCATTCCCTTCTTTCTCTCTCTCTAAATTTTCATTAATTTAAATTTCTTTGGAACTCAAGTATTCTTCCTATTATTTTTATCGCAAAGTACATGGCGTGGGATATATCAAAATAAGAAATTTTATATTTCGAAAGATATGAATAGAATGACAAAGAGAGTATGAATGAATGAATGAATGAAAGAGTGAGAGAAAGAGAGAAGGAGAATTTGAAATGGTATATAACATCGGTGGGATGTTGCGTTCGCGACAACGCATCCATCACGCATCGTTTTCGCGTTCAAGTGCATCACCAGTGCGGAAGAGAACTCGAATGGATATCGCATTACCGAGCGTAATATCGTGACGCTAACGTAGACGAGAGCGCGAGCGCGATCAACTTCAATTTCAGTATGAGCATGTTGCAGCAAGAGGATAGGAGGAGGATATGTATATCGCTTTTACCGTACTACGGTACTACCGTGGAAATCCCTCGAAATCGATTTGTTGTTCTCTACGCGAATTTCCATCTTCCTTTTCGACATCGACCTCGAACGCAACGAACAAATTTATTTGCTAACATTTTTGCCATTTCTCTCTCCCCACCCCTCGCCCATCTCTCTCTCACTCTCTCTCTCTCTCATTCTCCCATTTTTTTGTTTCTTTCTGTTTATCTATTTTTTCGTACGTTCGTTTGGTTGGCTTTTTTGTTTTATTATATGCGTTCCAGTTAAATAAATGGCAAAGAGGGAATAACATGCATAAGAAAAAAATACATGCTTTTTTTATGTGTACAAATATTCGTAATATTTATTGTACCATTTAAGTATAAAGCCCCAGACCGGGGGAGCGCGTGATATATTCAATATTTAAAAATGAATTTGGCGTTAAGGTAATATTACGTTTCTTACGCGTGACGTGAAACGAGCAAATCGTTTTAATAGAAGAACATTTTACGCGGTTTCCCATTTACCAAAGTGGCGAGAACAGGAAATGGAGCGAATGACGCGGGAGTATCGATAATCCGATTATTCGTTATCAGAGACGAACAAAAAATATATTTTATATACATATATATATATATATATATATATATATATATATATATATATATATAGTATATTAAAAGATAATCTGTATATTATATTGTCGAAGGTAGACGAAGAGAAAATTAAATTTGCGATCTCGTTCGATCGTCCCGTGTATTTTATTTTTTTTTCTTCTCTGCCTCCCTCTCTCTCATTTTCTTTTTCTCTCTTAAAACGCGTATTTTCTCTCTCTCTTTCTTTCTTTTATTTTGCCCTCGAAATACCGAAAGAAACGACACGTACCGAAATATATCTCGAAAATACGAGAAGATCGGAATGGTTATTCAGGGATAGAGGAGTTGGTAGTGGAAAAAAAATACCGCTCGTGGGAAGAGGAAAAAGAGAAAAAATAAAGAGAGAGAGATATATAGAGAGGAAGGAAAAGGGAAAGAGAGAGATGGAATAAGCGTGGCGCGACTTCTATCTCGAGCGTTGAATTAAATATACGGACGGGCAACGTGAAACGCTTTCTCGATAAGTGTAGTAAAAAAGGAATATAGCTATGCGAGTATGTATACGTAACCCTCCGATCGCACCTTCCCTCGTTTTCTCTCTCTCTCTCTTCTTCTATCTCTTACCTTTTTTTCTATTTCCCTCACTCACTCTCTTTTTCTCTTAAAGGAAAAAAAAGTATTTGTCCCTTTATCCCTATGGCCTTTGGACTTTTCACGGACTCTCTTTCCCTCTCTCTCTCTTTCGTTCCATTTTACTGTGTCCGTATTATTGCCCCTCGTACCTTCTATAAAACGACGAAATAACGTTTTATTGTTATACGGAACGCGAGTTCTGCCTGTAACGCGGTCTCAAGAAGAGAAAAGCAAGGTTGAGATTTTTCTTCCATTAAAACAGCACGTTCTCCCTCTCTATTTCTTTCTCTTTCACTTTTTGTCTCTGTCTCACGTATTTGTATTTTCTATGTTTTAATACAGGTCAAATCGTAAAAAAGAAGAAGAAAGAAAAATACAATCGACGGGAAATTAGTATTTCGATTAGTTTCAGTAATTAGAGAAAATTTTTCCTTTCTTTTTGCTCCCGTCACGGATAACATTATCTTGTTGGTTAGTTTTGAGTTTTTTGTTTTTGGCTTTTTTCCTTTTGAGTTACTACTTACAAAATTTAAATAAATAAATAAATAAATAAATAAATAAATTATTGATATACATATAGCGAGGTAACTACATAAAACCCACCATAAAAAGTTTTGACTCGAAAAAAAAGGAAAATTTTTTGAGATTTCCATGATAGTTGGGTTCGCACGACGAGAGGCAATGCCATTTGTCCAATTGGAATTCATGAATAACGCCGGCTTCGCAACTTGTCACTCGCTTGCAAGGTCTCGCCCTGCTAGTTTCGGCGTCTGCCTGAAACCGTCCCTCCCACTCTTTATGGTACACCTCTTGCAAACACACACCCACACGTATTACGATCTTCCATCTCGTCGTGCACGTGTTACGACTATAGCAGGGAGTCTCGATTTGGATAGGGAAAGGTTAGAGAGGAAAATGGTAGGAGGGAGTGAGAGGGTTAACGCAATAACGTTCGATTATTGGTAGTCACGGAGTATGTGGGAGTTGTGTGCAAAAGCGTGGAACGTTAGCTGAGGTAAAGCTTGAAAAGTGGTCTTGTATACGTCATATGTTTGTGTATTCGTATTCCCAGGTGTGTGTCTCTTTGTGTATGTGTATGTAAGTGTGTGTACGTTCTACGTACGTATTTGTAGGGGTCTCGTGTGCGTGTAGAAAACGTCGCTCGTATATCAAAGTTCTTCAGCATTTTCGCTTTCTCACTTTTCAGAGCTTTACTAGCCGAGTATAGGACGAGAACGCTGATAGGAAAGCTCGGTAAGGGATTTTGGCGTTGTGTAATAATAATCTTGCATTCTATAAATATATACGAGAGGTACTTACACGTAAATTTTTAGTATGTAATGTTAACACTTGGTTTACGGATGTTTGTTTTTTGTTGTTGTTAAAATCTCTATCGGTAAATTTAAAAAAAATTCCAAGTATCGTTAAGTAGCATGATAATCGATCTTAATGCGAGATAATTTCGTAGGTTGGTATAACAGGATCAAGATCGTGAAGATAGTGTCGATTTCGAAAGGGGAAAGTTTGCAAGGTAAACCGAAGTTCATCGTTAATTTCTCGCCGGGCACGCCCCAAAGTAGACTTTAATTACGTTAAACGGGAAGTAAATTACATTAGATTGTCAACGTTGGAGGATGTAAGGGCTCTCCGATGCCATCACCACCATCACCATCGTTGCCATCGTCTTGGTGGAGTTAAAGTTGTATGGTAGAGAACAAGGAAAATGGGAAAGGGGTAAAGGAACTGAAAACCGGCCGAAGGAAGGAAGGAAGGAAGCAAGGATTGTCACTTTCGTGTGCTTAGATAGCAACGTCCGACTTCATTTCCGACTAAGTGGATCGTAAAATAAAAGGAGCTTTAATTAATTATGCTCGGATAATGGAGTTTCCAATTAGAGACGGTGGTGGTACTCCTTATTCGCAACCCAAGACGACACCTATATTATTACTTTGAGTGTAATTAGTTACTAAGGTTGCTGCTACTCGCCTAACGAACGAGCGTATAATTGCAGTCAAAGATTTGTCGTAATTCTTTATTTAATAATAAGCGTATACAAAGTAAATCATTTGAGTGGCTGAAAGGGTTACTAGTAATAGATTTCTTTCCCTACGTCTAGTTCGTGGATTTGTATAAATATTTTTTCAAAGCGTTACTTCTACCAATTATTATTTCATTTTGTATTTATGCGCGTGTTATATTCATATAAAATATTAAAATCGTGTATATCGTAACTGTGAAACATCGGAGAAAAATCGGCGAAAGTTCTTGAAGAAAATTTTCATCGTTATCGATTTTTCGAGCGAGTGTGTACTTGGATTCGAGTGACGATGGGGGATGTCTTTGTAGACTGCGAAGATACAAGTTGCACCCTTAAAATGAGGTCATAAAGAGATACCTTGTTCTTCGTAGTTTGTAAGAAATCTTTAAAAATATATACATCGTATAATCATTCCATTTCAAATCGATAAATGAAAACGTATATATACATATTGTACACAGAAAGTATTCCCTTTAGAGTTTGTTCCTTAATAAAATCAAATATTATTCTTGCATATTAGACAAAGGATTTTATTTTTCTTTGAAAAACCGATTAGCCAATTTCTCATTAACTTTATGATCTCTCATCTTGGTTAAACTTTCCTCGATTACTTAATTAATTGAAAATAGATGTACGTGAATTGTAAAGATGGAAAGCTGAAAAGAGTAAAAGTGACGTAACGAATTTGTAAGAAGAAAAGAGTAAGAAAAAGAGAGAATGAGAGAGAGAAATACAGAAAGATAAAGCTTGAAAATTCAACGAAGTCTTGTAAGACATGCAAGATTCGCAAGTTCCTGGAAGCTTCCGCAAGCTCTTGAAAGCACCACGAGATTCCTCTCTCTCTCTATCCTTTTCTCTCTCCCTTATTCTCCCTTACGGAAGATCTGCAAGCTCGCAGAAGCTCTAGTAATCCCCGAAGATGCAAATAGTCGTAATGCCTCATTATACGACTACGGTTAGTCGGTTTCATCGGCGTGGTTAGGGTCTTTGGCGAGTGGAAAAATTTGACGTTCAAAGAATTAGAAGAAAATGTCACCTATCCAATGCATGAAAAATATTGCATAAAAATAGAAAAAAGAAAAAGAAGATATTTCCAAATGAGCCATACACACTTTAAAGCGATCCACGAGAAAGTAATATTTTTCCAACAAACGTTTTACGATAGATCAATGTGTTTAAGCGCGTATAAAAAATATTAAAACAAAACAAAAAATAAAATAAAAAACGATAACTCAGCTTTTACGTTCAGTTCATAGCGTTGATCGTTCCGTTTTGAACGCATTATGTTGGACTTTTGCAAATAGGAGACGTGTCATTCATTCTGACGTGAGCGAGGACAGCCATGTAGATCTATATATCGGTCTGTCTCTCTCTCTCTCCCTCCATCTTTCTCTATCTAATTCCCTTCTCTCTCTTTCTCCCTCTCTCGAATTTCCCTTCAAATTTATCGATGACCCCGATGCACTTTGACCCTTCACCTCTCTGAAATGCCCGAGTCACCCCTTTTCGGTACTCTCGATCGGCCGAGTTTCACATCCGGCACGTACATAGGTATATCGGTTGGATTTTAGCCCACTGAGGTAGATAGAGTGGGAGTAATCGGCGGTGGGAGGATTTGATGGGGGTAAAGTGGGGATAGACGATGGCTACCACGAGCATAATCGGCTTACACCATCGCAACCTGACGGGCCCGTGAACGGACGGGCGATCCTGAAACCTCGAAAGCTTCGATATACCATACTTAGTCTCGAGGATACAGTATTTGCTATCTCTCTCTCCCCCTCTCTTCCTCTTTCTCTTTCTGTCTCTCTCACACTCTCATTGTACCACCTACTATCCCACCCATTCTGAACTACCTAGTGGGATACCAAGTTAGCTTCGCGAGAACGAATCAAACACAAGGAAGTGTACTACGTATATGTGTTTGTATATTTGTGTGCCATATCATCCTCTCCAATTTCTACTAACAGGAAAGTACAGGAGTTAGGTAACACGCATGCTAGGTAGGTGTGCGTGATTTCGACAACTATCGCACTAGCTTCCGATCTAGTTGTCAACAGGGGAGTAACGAAACGATAGATAGGAGTTAGCTGGGATACTGACTAATCTGCCAATATAAATGGCATTGGTCTAGACGGGACATCGTGTTAAATGATCCTTGATATATATATATCGTATACATATATATATGGTATTCTCGTACTTGGAATTGGGTTGATCGAGCATAGTGAATTATGGGGAGAAATTTATTTATCGTTCTCTCTCGTCGAAAACGTATAATTTATTTCTAATTGTACGTAACATTACGCAAATACAATATTTGTTATTTTGTAAACAATTAATAATCAATATCAATTTTTATAAAAGAAAATATAACAATGATTCTTGTCGACCAAATTTGAAGATTTATCTACGTGAAATGAAAAAAAAAAAACAAAAACAAAGAGAATGACAAAAGTTGCATAATCATCTTTAGAAGCATATACATCGGTTCCATAATCGTTTCGTCATCGTCCATTAAATGTTATTAATATCGGATATCATTCTCCTTAACAGATTATTAATTTACTTGGTGAGTTAATGACGATGGTAGACTCGCCAACAGCCGTATCGGCTAACTACGATCGAGGGTATAATCTCCCTTAATGGTCCGATATTCTCCGTAACAGTATAACTTAAACAGGTAGAGAGGTAGAGAGAGAGAGAGAGAGAGATAAAGAGAAAGAGAGAGAGAGAGAGAAACAGAGATATAGAACGTGAGAGTAAGGTAGATAGATATTAGTTTGTAACCCAAATAAGCAAAACACACGAGAATAAGAAAGTTTTTATCGATTAGCATTATCCTCTTGCCAATTACCAACTTAGATACGATAAATAAGCACTCATAGTTACATCATTTGGCAAGCGTTGATTGTTCCCTAGTACCAACTATCTACCTATGGGTCCGTTTAATTACACGAACAAAGCCAAGAATATCTAGTGTCGACAACAATGAAGATCCGACATTCATCCTCGTTCGTTCTTTTCCGATCGATATAACGGTCACAATGGGAGAGGTTCGTAATCAGAGGCAATCTAGCGTGTTCGATAGAAACTGACGTCTTGCTGCAGGCAATGTAAAAGAAATGATACACGTCAAAGTTTCGATAACTCGAGTCAGACGGTCTTCAGAACATACCTCATAGTTGCCGATCAAAGAGAAAGAGTTTGTCTGCGACTACGACTGTTCGCGGTAGGTATGTATTCTCTTCTTCTTATGAGACACCCGTTATAAAGGCTTCTATCTTTCTCTTTCTCTCTCTCTCTCGACGAAGTCAGAGACACTCGGTGACGGGTGCCTGCGGGCCGACACCCAGAAGAATAGCACCAACGATGGGGTTGCTGTTGGAAATGCGACAGCAAGGGATTTGAACGAGAGACAAAAATGTATATAAATATATAAATATATACATATATATATACATATGTGTGTGTGTGTGTGTGTATGTGTGTGCTGTGAGTTACCGGTTAGAGTAGGGAGAAGGGCTTTTTTTATTTAATTAGCGAGATGTACGAAGTACAAAGACCACCCAAGCAGTCTTCCGCTCTTATCCAGCAAGAGTTCTTGCTCAAAGACCGAGGCAGTGCCTACGTTATACCACCCATTCTCTATCTGTCTCAGTCCTCTTCATTTTTGTCATCCCTCTCTCTCTCTCGCTCTCTATCTTTATCACTCTTTTCTGCTCTTTCATTCTTTTAGCCTCTTCTTTCCGTTGTTTCGGCCTTTCGACATACGATTAATATCCCACTCTCTTTGCGTCACTCTCGAATCATTTCTTCTTCCAACAGCTTTCTTCTCTACTTTCCTCCAGGCATTCGAGAAAATGGAAAGTAGTGAGTACCGGCGACTGGTCAGACACTTTGATCTACGTATTCACCGGGAGATGGGAAATAGAAAAGAGAGGACGTCGCCTAGACTCTTGGATGGAAGATTTATTTAGATATGCGATGTTCAAAAAAAGCAAAAAAAAAATAAGAAAGAAAAAAAAAAGAGGAAAGAACAGAAGACAAGGTTTAATAACGAAAGAGAGATTTTAGTCGGAATTAATCGTGTGTGTGTATTCGTGAGAAAAAAAAATGAAATAGACGTTAGTTACAATAGAGTAATGGAAATAAAAAAGTTTCGTTTATAAAAATATAAAATACAAAAGCAAGAAAAAATTATCAATAGTGATTAATATTAAATTATATTCTATATATACGTCGAAGGGTAATAAAAGAAATTTTCAAAGAATATGGCAAATGAATGAATGAAAATTGATTTAAATATAGATTCTGAATGAATTCTGTGTTTCTCCGACAAGATTCTAGTTCAAGTTCGACGAGGTTAATCGGTAAAGTAAGAGGTAATCTCTTAAACAGCTGGCTGGCGGTTTAGTTATCGTCGCGTAATCAGGTACAAGAGATTGGTCCGACGTGTTAGAACGCGATGTCACTGATTTCTGATAGAGGAATTAATCCTCGATGTATCCTCGATTTAACTCTCCCTCTCTTCGATAGAAGCCTTGCATGGGAGGCGGTATTTAGCGATCGACGCCTTGTATATGTTCGCTTTTACATGTGTGTGCGTGTGTATGTGTGTGTGTGTGTGTTGTATACGATGAGGGCTCATAGAGTTATGGATAGAGGGCAATAACGGTGACGCGACAGAGCTCGTGAAATTACACGTAATGCACGATAAGTTCTACTTGAATCTTCTCGCTGACTCGACGTTACCGATCGCTACTCGACGCTAAATTATTCCTTCGATTTTATGAATGCAGAAAGAACGAGAGAGATAGTCAAAGATAGACAAACAGCGGGAGAGTGAGAGAGAGAGAGAGAGAGAGAGAGAAAGAGAATGCTAACGTGAAAAACGAATGTAAACCGATTACGTTGATTTCGCTGCGTCGAGATATCGACATTTCGTTGTCGATATACGTGTTGTAATTACGCGTTCGTTAAGATAGACACTCAAAGGATACAATTACTGGAAACGTGCCGTCGTTATCAATAATTATGATTTTCATGACGAAGATAATCAACGTTTCGTTGTTTGTTACATTTCGATCGGTCATTTTAATTTATCGCGACGTTTTTCGTTCTCTCTCTCTCTCTTTCTTTCTTTTTTTTATTTCTCTTCATCTCTTTCTCTCTCAGGTAGATTCTTATTAGAGAAGCTAGGTGATCCGAGGAGGATGAAAATGGCGCAAATTCTCAAGAAGGGGGATTCATTTCCGTTTGAGAAATACGACGAGAAGGAAAGTAGATATATACAGAAAATGAGAGTCAGAGAGAGAGAGAGAAAAAAAGAAAGAAAGAAAGAAAGAGAAGGAGTAGGAGGTGGAGGAGGCGACGGCGTTCGTTGCTAAACGCGATCGAGCACGTGCAAATACCAGAAGCAGCCTCGGAGGAAACAAAGAGGGAACTGCAATAAAAAACTTATTAAAGGGGTCTTGCCTGGTAGAGTCCCAGTAAATATTTGACCGGTCTTTAGACTCCGGACCTCTAGTCCATTATGAGGAAACTAGCCTTTTCCTTTCTCTACTTCTCTCTAACTCATTCACAAACACACGTAGATACATATACACACGCGCGTACACACATTTACGCAAAGTATCCTCTTCTTTTTATCTCCTATACTTTTCTACTACTTTTTATTTTCTCTTTTTCCGTCCCTCTCTCCTTCACCCTCTCTCTCATCTATGTTTCTTCACGAGTTGTATATACCCCACTCGAAAGTCTTCCTCCTCACTTTTTGTTTCCTTTTTTTGTTTCCTTGTAAACATAAAAGCTCCTTCTATTAATAATATTTGAAACGATAGAAACATCGAAGATACATTTATATTTTCATTATTTTATTTATTTCCTCGATTTTACCAGAGTCCGTGTCTCATGCAGACACTTTTCCTGCTCGTCTTCCTCTGTCCTCTCTTCCTCCTATTCGTATACGAACCTGTCAGAAGCTTTTATTGTACATACGTATATACGTTCTACATACGTATGTACGTAAATACGTACGTATTCTCCGTTCGTTCGGATAAGTGCTTCGTGGCTCGCTCTCGCCGGACTCGCTTACACACGTACACTCATCATACATACAAAGATACATAGATAGAAAGATAGATAGATAGATAGATAGATAGATAGATAGATAGATAGATAGATAGATATGTATATGTATCGTTTCGACGCTGATATTACCCGCTTCAGCGTAGCAGCAGGCGTTGGCAAGCTACCAAGAGAACGACGTATCGAATCAATATTATCTGCGTTCCGCTTTCACGTCATCAATTATCGTGGGTATCGTTTTCCAGAGGACACGTACACACACATATACATACAAGTACCAGTACATACATATCCTTTCATCTATACAGTTTCATTATACCCCTACCTCTCTCTCTCTCTCTCTCTCTCTCTTTCTCTCTCGAAAATACGCACGCGGATGTCTCAACAGGCAATAGTCGTTTCGATCCTCTTCACTCCCACTCATCCTCCCACCCCTCTCTCTCACTATCTCTCTCTCTTTCTAGTCTTCAGGATCTCGAACAATTGCTATTTCATCATCATCGGTTACGAATCTGAATCGGTAGGAAAGATATCGGTGTATTGTTTAGAGACGTATTGTTTCGTTCTCTTTCTCTCTTTCTCTCACTATATTACGCGTGCGCGTTTCTCTTTCCTCCCCTATCACGGCAACTCTCTCTTTCTCTCTCTCTCTCTCTCTCTCTCTCTCTCTCTCTCATTGTCGTCGAGTGGCATTGTCGAATAAATGCGTGCCATTGTTCCGCGGTTTATCGAAAACGGAGATAGAGGTTGTGGCTCGTTAGTCCGCTCGATTCGATTCTCCTTTGCTCCGTACATGTGTATGTATAATATGCACACATCTCTACATTCATACCCACATACATGTATATATTTATATATATATGAATACGCATAGAATTACAGATACGTTTCACAAACGGCCACTCTTCTTACATTACTAGTACACCTCTTCCTTCTCACCCTTTCTTCTTTTTTCTTTCTTCGTTCTCTTTATCTCGACCCCTCGTAGATCCTTTTTCGCCGATAAGCTCGCTGATTAAAGGAGGGATTCGGGTAGGAAGAGCCAAACCAACTCGAGGGTTTTGGTGGTTTTTCATCAGGATATTGCGTATCGATAGCCCAGAAGGTAGAATGTTGTTGTTTTTGGTTTTGGTTTTGTTGTATTACAAAATATCTACTCTTTCGTTAAGTTACGACATATTAAATTTGTCTATTAATTAAAGTATTTTTATAAAAGGAAAAGAACGTGGAAATTTTATTATTAAATTTATCGATCTAACCTTACGAAAGAATACCTAACTTAATATCAACAGAATATACTTTAATTTATTCTTCTTTCTATGAAAAACGAACATTGGTTTAACGTTTATAATTAAAATACTATCCGTAGAAAACAAACAATGCTATACATCGCGTATACATCGTTTATGTTCATCAAAAATTCATTAATTAACATTTATGCTAATTCAAAAGTTATTGCTTGCAGTAAAGATTTTGAATGAAAAAATAAATAAATAAATCTGATTTAAAAACGGTACGCTTCTTGTTAATATTTTCACGCGTTATCCTATCGATTCTTTCTATATATAAAATAATAAATTAATAAATTAATTAATCGATAAAATGTAGAATAATTTTCTCTCCCAAAGAAAACGTGTAAATGTTGTTAACGACTTTTGGTTCAACATAAAGGTATGAATTTTAGATAGAAATTTCCGGGGAGGTTTTTTTCTTTTCTTTTTTTTTCGAAATAAAAAAAAGGGTATAATGACTCGTCCACCAGTACTTGTACTTGGACCTACTGAGTACGAACATGTTACGCGGAGGAGGATGGATAGAGGGAGGAGGGTTGAGTAGTACTAGAGGAAAAGAGACAGATAAAGGGAGAGAAAGGAGAGAGAGAGTAAGAGAAAAAGAGAGAAAGAGAGGATAGAGAGAGGATGAAGGGAGGGTGAGTGCTACTGGATGAGGACGTGGATCCGTGAGAGACCGAGGACCCAGCAGGCGGTCTCGAGTGTCTTGTCAATATGTATAGTGTCATCGATGTCTCTCCACTGGACGACTATCCTTCCTATGCATCCGCCTACACGAACATTCTATCCCTCCTCCACCCCCATTTCCCTTCTTCACCTCTCCCTTCTCCTCTACACCTCATTTTCTCTCTTTCTCTCTCGCTTACTAGCATATACATGTATTATATACACTACGTATGTGTAAGTATACGTATGCTTAGGTATATCACGTGTATAGATGTGTATAAGGCACACACATACAGTTACATTTAGTCTAGTCTACAGACACGTATTAACAAGGATTTGCCAGGAGGCTATGTAACGTCATAGGATAGGTATCATCGTAGCCGAGGTCACCAGGGATTATCTTCTTCTTCTTCTCTTCGATATCAAGCCTAACCTTCCGTTAAAATCATTTCTACAATTTTCATTAGGACCTGCCCGTTCTGTGATATTACGATAATATCCCATATCTATTTCTATGTTTAATCAAACTATTTTATATCTTTCATTTATCATTTATTTACTTATCTTTATTTTTTTGTATTTTTTTTCATTATATAATATTATAAATCTCGTTATATTATTAGCTTGAGTATATTGCACTTTTGTATTATTACCGTCACCGACAAATACATGGAAATAATATTTTCTTGATTAAATTCATTTTTATTTAAAAATGAAGAATAAAATGAAGTTTCATTTATTATATATATATTGTTATTGTTAATAATTATAATATCAATAACAAATACAATCCGATCGATTTACTACAATACTATTTTAGACTATGCGATTTATCAAAAAAAAAAAAAAAAGGAAGTACATTCGTTCTACGACCCGTATGATTTTTAACGTAATTTATTTTGAAAACAAAAGGGATAGAAAAAACTAGAATACGATTCTTCACCATCAGTTCGATTCAAAAGATGCGCTATATCGATTTTGGATATTTCACTGGCACATTCTCGTACTTTTAATTAATAAATTCGTTGTTTTTTATTTTCATTTTTTTCTTCTTTTTTTTTTTATTCTTTTCTCATCAAACGTACGAGCATCCTGGATAGAAAGTCCCCAGCGTCGAACCCTGTACACGTACACATAGTCGCGCATGCGTACACACAAGCTTACGTGCAATCGGACGAACTCGGGAAAACCGTTCGAATTTATTTCACTCGAATCAGAAGCGTAACTTTAATAAATAATTAGTCGTAGAGTGATGATCGGATGGAACAATCAGAGCAGAGAATTTCTCCCGTTGAAACTGTTTTCTCTCTCTCTCTCTCTCTCTCTCTCTCTCTCTCTCACCCTTTTATAAAATGAATATGAATATAATAATACTTTTATTTAATATAATCTCATATTAAATACGACCATTAGGGGATCACAAACCAAAGGGAAAAAATTTCAAATTATACATACACACAATATTTTATATTTAAAAATAATAATCCTCTTAATATTTAAATGATTTGTGAGTATGGGTTACATCGAATGAAATGGGATAAAAATATTGAACGTATATTCGAGTAAGTAAAAGAGAGAAATAGGGTAGTTGGTGGAAAGGGTTGGGCGTGTGGTATGCACGCGTCGACGGAAGAGTGCATTGTTTGAATTCCCTCTCATTTCGATTAATTAAGTGCTCTACCCTTTTCGCGTACGAACGCCCTCGGGACACCCTTCGTGCCGGCAAGCTTCCTAGAGTGAAAGGTGTTTTGTTTGTCGGACTTTGCCCGCATTTCTGTCACTGAGCTACTCTACGTTCTATTATGTCGATACCCGTGCGAGAAAGAGAAAGAAATGAAGGAAGTTTTGTTGAGATCGTTTCGAAAGAGACGATATATACGATTTCGCATATACCCTGTTACCACCTTCCCTTCAAAATGGCCGAGATATTGCATCATTATACTTTATATATATATATATTTGTCCTTGGTAAAATGTAATATCAAACTGATCGATCTATCGATTTACTCTCACGATTAGTATCTAATCCGGTTGTTAGCTCGCACGTTATAGCAAAGCTTGGGATAGAAGGAGGAACGCTCGTAAATGCATACTCGTGATAGCAAACAAGGGTTAGGCTAGGTGGATTTGGTGTATTACGGGCTATCATTATGATATTATAGTTTGTTCTTAGAAGACGATCATTTTCCTTATTAGTTTAACCCATATTTTATTTTATATAACATCGAGATAACTATTTTTATACTTTTGTATTGTTCGTTAATTTTAACAATATATTGTAATATTATAAAAGTTTTTATAACAGAGTGTACTTATAAGAATTATTTGTGTAACATAGTTAATGAAAATTATTTAATGAAGATTTCAATTTGTAATGCATTCGTTTGGAGAATTTAAACGTATTATTAATAAGTAAAATTGTGCAACACACGTGCAACAATTTAATTTTCCATTGTATTTGGTTAACCAAAATAATGATTAAATAATTGTCTCATTATTTACACTCGAATATTTACTTTTATTACTTGGTTTAATTTTTTTTCTGTCTCTGTCTGTCTATGTCTGTGCTTTCTCTTTCTGACTTAATGAAACTATTGAAAAAAGAAGAAAATAAATGAATAAAAATACAATTAATGGAAAAAGAAAAATTAATAGATATTATTTGAAATTTAGCCAAACGATTCGTTGATCCCCAATTAAGGATATTCCAAGAATAGAAACTATTCGTTAATTTTCAGCTTATGCGTTAGTATTCATCATTCTCCTCCTTTACCTCCTCTTACTCCTCTTGCTCTTGATCCACCTCTTCTTCCTTTTCCTGTTCGTCCTTCGACAACTGTGCCATCAGTGATTACTCAACTCGAGGATCATTAATCTCTTCCCAGTTGTATCAAGCGATGGCAACACTTTCGCGTCGATGCTTATCCATCGTTAATGATATATTATCAAGCGAACCGGAAGGCTCGTCGATATTACGAAAGAGACAATTAATGGAGTTTTATATCGATCGAAATTCCGATCGAGCGCTCTCGTTCAATCAATTTTCACAAATATCGACTCGATTCAATTGTAAATCATTCATTTCAATAGTTCATTTTTCTCTTTTACTTTTTCCTATTTTTCTTTTCAAATTCGCTATCTCTCTGTCTCTCTATTCTTTGTTCATTAAGGATACTTGTTTATCTCTCTCTCTCCTCTCTCTCTCTCTCTCTTTTTTTTTAATAATTAAAAACTTCAGGGCAAGCTATTAAAAATTGTTGTCTTTTCAAACGAAGAGAAAAACTTGTACATCCTATGAAAAAACCAGTTTTCTTCTTACTTTATCTTCCAACTTTTCTAACAATTTCCTAACGAGGAAGGGAACCCTCGTTGTTTCTGTAAAACTCTCTCTTGCAACGGGTTTCGATTTACTCGACATACACAACGTATGTACTTTACACACACACACACACATACATATACTAAATACACATTTATCCATACACAGGTGAACATATACTTATTACACATTCATAGCTAAGTACATGTTATAAGCATGTGTAGTGTATACGGTAAAAGTGTTAGGAAAGAATAAACGAAAGTGAGGTTTACTTTAGAATACTATCTACTTATGCTAGAATTAGCTTCAACTAAATTGCTATTAGAAACGATAGAACAGCACGACTAACAGTACTCATTGGTTTTATTTTTGTTTATTTAAATTTTTGCTACCACATTTTACCGGTCATTGATATAATACGATTTATTGTTTTAAATTTGATTCGTTGTCTAGTCTTTTATATACGTTTTGTATTCAGCATCTTAAAACGACATTTATCGACTAATTGAATTTTTCTTTCAATTTTTCTTTCTTCATTTTTAAAGAAATAGGATGACTTCTCAGAACGTGGTTTGGACGTTTCCGATGTAAAACTCCTTGAAATCCTCCCGAGAGAGAAGAGAGAGCTTATCCCTTTCTCTCATTTTCTTTCCACTTCTCGAGAATTTTTCTCTTGCCATTTAATGACGAAATGACCAATACAGCCGTTGGATCTCATGAACCCTTTTAAGCTTAGAAACAGGTTTTAGTCCTTCTCTTACTTTATTTGCCCTCAATTTATTTTCGCTTTTATTTTATATCCCTTTTTCTTCTCATTTTTACACTCGTTCTCTGCTTATTTATTTAGTTATTTGTTTCTTTTCCTTTTTAATTTAATCGTCGTCGCGTAAATCAAATAACCGAGCACACGAAAATTCTCGTCGAAAACAGCGTATATCACGGACGACTCAAAGAAAAGCATTTACGAGTTACTTTTTCTTTTTTTACCCCCCGAGAGAATCTGTCAACACTCGATTTGCAGGAGATTTTATTCTGATATTTGTATACGTATAATATAGATTTAATTTAATATGTCATCGGTTATATAAGAATTTGAAGTAATTCAAAGAAATATACGAAAAGAACGGACGTCATTCATACGAATTGAATTTTATCATCGACGAGAAATCTTTGCTCGCTGATCGATCGATTATGGAATTCAATCAAAAATCCCTTTATATTTGATTAAGAAGTCTAAAGAAGTCTAAAAATAGAAAGGAAAAGAAAAAAAATATATTTGTTTAGTTTAGAATTAACGCGAAATCCGAGACGGGAGATAGAATCGAGTTCGATTTCCTACTTCACTTGAATTTTCTTTTTTTTCTTTTTTTTACTTTGGACTGGGGAACGATTGAGAATCACTGGCGGGGCCGACGTTTCACGACGTATTCACGACAGAAATAAATACGGAGTGAAAAGGGCTTGGGTTCCTTTCACGGAAGAATATAATTGCCAGAAAAATAAACGATTGCAAAGTCTGTTTGCTCGCGCCTGCCACCCTGCTTCTTTTTCTTCCCTCTCTCTCTCTCTTTCTCTCACCCTATCGTTCGTACCCCCTTTATCTTTTTCCTTCTCTCACCACAGAATCTCTTTCCAACTGGCTTTTCTGTCTCTTTTCAGCATCCTTCAGTAGCTGCTACACGCTCTCCGTCTCTGACCCAACCTCTTTAGTTACCTTCACTCTATCTATCTCTATCTATCTCTCTTTTTCTCACACCCTTACTCTTCGACTCGTTCTATCTACCCTTCTTCTTCTTCTTCTTCTTCTTCTTCCCTCTTTCACTCTCACTCTCTCTCTCTCTCTTTCTCTTTCTCTTTTTAACTTCTTCGACTCCCACTCTCTGGCACGACTTCGTGGAAAAGCTCACTCGACTCGCGGGTCAACGAATTCGCAATTACGATCTTTCACGTCGACGTGACTGTCCGCTCTCTCTCTTTCTCTCTTTCTCTGTCTCCTTCTCTCAACTTTGGAATCCTCCAAGTTACCCCTTCCTAGTCCTTTTTTCCTTCATTCGCAAGCATCATATTCTTCCTTACTTTTCTTTTCCTTTCCGATTCTTCATATGTTTTCTCTCTTTACTTTCATGATTCTTTCTTTCTTTTTTTCTCTCTCTCTCTCTCTTATTCTCTTTCAACTTTGAAATCCTCCAAGTTCCCCCTTCATAGTTCTCGTTTTCTTCGTTTACAAACACCATATTCTTCTTTACTCTTCTTTTCCTCTCCGATTCTTCTTCATAGATTTTCTCTCTTTATTTTCATGATTCTTTTTTCCTTTCTCTCTTTATTTCTTAACTTTGAAACCCTCCAAGTTATGAAATCCTCTCTTTACTTTTTCTTCTCTTACAAACATCATATTCTTTCCTCTTCCATTCTTTTCCTTCCTTTTTACATTTCAATTCTCCATACGTTTTCTCTTACAATTTTGTAATCCTCGAAGTTATCCCTTTATAATCCTTCTTGTCCATCTGTTCACAAACATCCTCCACCTCCACCTCCTCTTCCTCCTCCTCCTCTTCCTCCTTTCATTTCATTTTCAGAATTTTCTTTTTTAATTTTCTATATGGTTTCCTCGTTTTATTTCCATAATTCTTTCTTTCTTTGTACCACTGTCTGATCACTCTGACAATCAGTTAGAAAAGTACTGACTACTTCGTTATTTTCTTCTCTCTTTTATTTTCCAATCTTTTTACATCTATTTTGATTATTTTTATCTCTACTTTTCTATCAGAATTTTGTCATACTATCTTAACTTATACCTTTTATCTCTTCTCTTCACTTTTTATTTCTAACCTCGAGTAAATCGTGTTGTGTCGTGTCGTTGTACTCTGAGAGAGACAGACCTTAACGAGATTTTTAAGATCTACAAGAGGTCTCGTAATCGTCTTAGACTAGCCTAAGTCTCTTTTCTCTTTTCTCTTTTATCCGTTTTAAACAGGAATGTGTTAGTTGGTGAACGTGTCTTCCCTGTCGAACGAGAGAATACGAATTCATGATTAAATAAGATAATTTTTCTTACAACTTTACTCAAAGACAACTCTTACATTTTATCGTTAAGAAATTAATAAAAAACAATAAAAATGTATCATATTATTTAACGTGTAAATGATATTACTCGAAAATAATGATTCATCGTCGTCGATTAAATCAGAAAAATAGAAATCAACTTAGGTATGTATTCTCGCTAGAAAATAATTAAAAAAAAAAAAAAAAAAAGAAATATTTTTGCTCGCTTTCCTCCCTCATCCGCTTATGCCACTGGCAACCCCTAACGACATTAGAAGTCTAGACGCGATACTTTTGAAGTAGATATATCTGAAAATCACGAGGAAGCACTTTTCTCGTCTCTTTGAACGACTACTCCGCCCTTCTTCCGATTTACTCTCTGCACAGGACTTTCGTACTTGTACAGGCACACATAGACGTGCGAATTGCGTCCTACCATCTCTTGAATATTCTCCTGCATCTTCCCGAAGAAAGGTTCGTATTTTTGGTAGAGAAGATTGGTAGGGCGGAGGGAGGGAGAAAAATAAGAGAGAGAGAGAGAGAGAGAGGTGGTATACAGGAGGAGGTAGAAAAAGGAAAAGAAAAAGAAAGTAGAAAGTAGAAGGAAAAAAAAAAAAGAAAAAGAGAGCAAAGGGCCGGGACATAGTACTTTTGCATTGTACGCCGTTTCTCCTTTCGTCGCGGCTCTCCTGCGTGCCACGACGCCTCGTCGTACGTGCGTGAGTGAATGAGCTAGCTGGGGGTGTAAAATTTAGGGGAAGGGATGAGTTAGAAGGGTAGGAGGTGGAAGTGAGAGATGCATGAACTCCCTCGCGTGAGCTTCGCCACGTCTTTGCTACACTCGTACCGTTACAGAAACCATTGGCGTCAAGATTCATTCCATAATGCATTGTACAATTTCTTGTAATTATAATTCAGAATGTCTTCATTTGTTTGTATTATTATTATTATTATTTAACGAGTTTTATAATTAGATCAATAAATATAATGATCCCATTTTACTGGTACGTTAATTAATTCTACTAGAATCTTAAAAGTTTGTAAAAAGAATGATTTTACTATTACCGTTAGGAATATTCAATTCTGTAGAAATATTTTTGAATTAATTGTCTGGTTTTTGTTATTTTTTTCTAAAGAAAAGTATATAAGATTTCTTCTGTTGATTTATAACATTGCACGGGTATATGCACAAATTAGGTCTTTACATATTTTAAAATTCGTACCTTTTTAATCTTAGATATAAATTAAAACTAAGAAAAATGTTAGAACGAAAAAATAATAAAATTAATATAGTTAGGAGGGATTTTAAATGGATGGTAACCCTGGTAAGCTACGCCAATGCACGGTACGTGCACCTACTGTCGTATACGAATATAGCTGAAGGAAAAGGGAGAGAAAAGGAGAAAAGGAGAAAGAGTGTACTACGTTGGCTAACAAAGCGTTTGAAGGGCCGTTGCATTGTTTTTACGTTGCATTGTCATTGTCGTATTTCAAAGCGTGTCAAAAGAACGTAAATCTATGACGTAGCGCGCCACTGCAATCGCTTTTTTCCTCTCCTTCGAATTCCAATACTGCCGGCGCGTATTTGCGTGTAAAGCGTGCTCTCTACTTCGCGTTATCCTCGTGTCGAGCGCAACACACGAAACCAATTTATGAATCAACCAGAGAATCCAATCCTTACGCCTCTATTGAACGGGTCACGTTCGAGAAAAAAAGAAGAAAAAAAAAAAAGAGACCAGAGGAAATGAATCTGGACTTCATCTGGAATCATCATCTACCGGAAATAATAAAGTGAAACAACGATTTCTTTTTTTTTTTTTGTTAAACTTCATAACCCCTATCTCCTCCGTCTACCTTTTTGCCTGCAAAAAATTCCAATTCGTAAAGAAATATTCTCAAAATTGAAACTTCTGTATTGGGAGCACATTCGAAAGAAGTGGCACTCGTGAAATCGTACAACCTCCTCGTAAATCATATTCCCCTGTTAGAAATCTGAAATTCTAAGATGTTTTCTAAATTCTCTGGTAAATTAAATATTGTAATAGGTTTGCATGATGTAGGAAGAGATGGCACACGTAATCGTGCAAAATTTTCTATACAATTTTCTGAAAAATTCATTGTTTTTTAACAGAATCACATAATATATTAGGAGGTGGGACAATTTCTTATAAAATTAGGATAATATAATGATTAGAAGCATTAATAGAGTTTAGATAATTTACATTTATCTTTGTTGACACCTTAAGTAGAAATAGTGTTAAATTTTAAATAAATAAATTTGTCTTAGAAACATTTGAGTATCTAATAAATAATTATAATTAACTCTTATATGAATATCCTTAAACAAATGAAAAAGATCTAACAGAAGTTGTAATACCAGGCAACTTATTGTAGTTTTCCAATGCTTTATATATTTTCTTCGTTGCTGCAAAGATTTGATTTATCTACCAGTCAGATTATCGTAGAAAGTCCTTAATCCACTTAAGCGAGGGCTCGTTAATCTTCCTTCCAAATGTTGCAGAGTAATACAAAGTGTAATGCGTATCGACGATTTTTATCTAAAAAGATAGGTTCTAGGAAAAATGATAGAGGAAGAAAGTATTCTCATTATATTCTTTATGGTGAACCAATAAAATATATAATCTCTTTGGTAAGTTCTTCAGAATAGTCCTTAAAAAATAATAATGTCTCTTATCCATATATTTCGGTATTTCTCGTTTGAGTAGTATTCCTTTTTCTCCGTTAAACAAAATAATAGTTTCATTTATCAATGCGCAAACTCATACATATAATAGACATATATTCAAACATCAGATATAATAATATAGAAAGTGTCAGGATGCATATACCACAGATGGAATAACTCCAAACAACGCTGACACATTTGTGTATTTCATACGGGAAGTATAGAAACACGGTGTGGTAATGCGTTCGTCGTACAAAGTTCGAAAAGTTCTCAGTGAAAACGGTCAATGTCTAGTCAGACGACGTGAAACCGACTCATAATAAATGTTACGCGACAAATAAAAAGAAGTATACGATTTGTTTTTTTTTTTACGCTATTGATCCAAATTATTTTACCACGTTAATGAATTCTTAAATTTTATAATTATATGAATAGAATAATTAGATATGGCAATTAACTTAAGCTAATTTTTTATCACTTTTTAAGATGGTAAAAATTAATTTTGACAGGTAGTGTATATAAATAATTTTAATTGCGAGGATTGAATTAATTTGGTGAATTTTCTAAGTTTCCTTTCGAATCTACGAAGACGATTCTAATAAAATTAGAGAAGAATAGATATGTAAAAAGAGAGAGAGAGAGAGGAAAGAAAGAAAGAGAGTAAAATAGCAAGGATTAGATTCAATTTAATTCGGAAGAATATTGAGAAGTGTTAATTAGAATTTAGATTGACAATGTTACTATTTTAAATAAACTAGAAAGAAAAGTAAAATTAAATCGAATAAAATGGAATCGCACCGAATGTGAATGAGATTATTGAAAAGAAAAAGGAAAAAAGTTAAACGAAAGAAATTCTTCTATCTCGAATTTTTGCTATACACATGTAGAGGAATAATCAATAAACGGAGACTAGACTCGAAGATGAGTAGTAATCTGATCAAATTACGCACAGCCTTTAATTTCCGATTGCTCGTCGTCATTTTCGATAAAACACAAGCAAAATGGCGTGATTCGATCGGGAAGATTTGCGCTTAAAATATCTACACGTGTAGGAGATGTATAATAATATTAATAATAATAATATTAATTATAAATAATAATACAATAAATAAATAGTTGTAAATAATAAACTATGATACATTAAACTATGATACTACTCTCTTATACGAAGTACTTGCGGTGAAAAAAATTGATACGTTAAAATAGCTTCTCACCAGACACATGCATACATATATACATTTATATACCCATAGAGAAACATATATGGCATGTACGTGCGGTTACGTCGGCGATCGATAAAAGAAAGAAAATAAAAAAGAAGTAGTTATCGCGCGAATTTGGAATGATTCCAATCCGCGTGCCGACGACAACGACGAAGAGGATTCGTACTAAAAGTTGCGATAGAGGTAAACCCAACAAAAGGAGGAGAGAGAAAGGGGACAGGGGAGAGGAAGAAGAGTTGGAGGAAGAGGCAACGTGAAAGAATTAGTGGAAATACTTTTCGCTTATTGGACAATTTCTGACTGACGTATTGTCGATAGTAGAGGTAGTCCGCGAGACGAAACAATTGGATCGAACCAACTAAGATGGATCGTGTATCGACAAGCAAATCAATTGTCTCGTTCGTCGTTACCAAAATGGCGGACATTAGTGACGTGTTTGATCCCTTCGATCTGTTTCCTTCCTTTAATTCCATACTTTCAACGTGGAAAAACTATGAGAAAAATAAAATTGGTGATTTGACGATAACGATGGAGAAAAATACTTACGAACGTTTGATAGAAAGAAAATTGACGAAGTCATGAGGAAAAGAAATAGAAGGATTCTGAAAGAGTATAGAAAAATCTTTAAACTTGTCAAAAGTCAAAGAAAAATCTTCTTCTAGTTGGAACCGAAATGAAATTACTAAACGATCAGTAGTAGTAGTAGTAGTAGTAGCAGATATGTACAATACTATTTCTAAGCGCTATTGTACGTGGGATTGGAAAGTGGCTGACTTTTCGAACGGTAAGCTTTTAAATTCCATTTCCATCCTGACACGGATGGGAAGAGGCTAAAACTAGAAACTCTTGCTATCTTTTCTATCGAGCAACGTGAAATGAGAGAAAGAGAGAGAAAGATAAAAAGATAGGGATAGAACGAGATAAAGAGAGAAGGTAGAACGAGCCCTTTACACGAACGAAGCTTCGTGCGTGTCCCTCGTAAATCGACGTCGATTTTTCGAACACGTAATCCTGGATAGTCTCGTTGAATTACGCAATCTCTAATTTCCGGTACGGCCGTCGGTCCCGAGTAGGTACTGGAAGAGAAAAGATAGATAGAGATAGATGGATAAAGAGTAAAAGAGAAAGAGAGAGGAAGAAAAAGAAGTAAAGGAAGATAGAGATGGAGATAAACGGAAGGACTAAAAGAGAAAAAAAGAAAACGATTGGGTAGATGTGACGAGGCGCGGCGAAATTGCAACTGTCGGATCTCACGTTATACGTGCGCATCACCGACACACACACACACACACATATAGAGAAAGAGAGAGAGAGAGGGAAATGCACACGCATGTATGAATGTGTAGACGTAGGAGCTATTCCAGGACATCTCACCGTTCGTGTCCGGATAAGGCTGCTCTCCTTGTGGATCGATCGACGGATTTTGGTGTTGAGAGGAACAGAGATAGAAATGAGTGAGAGAGAGAGGGAGAGTGAGTTGGTCGTCATCCTTACGTGTGCACCACGGATCGATCCTCTTTGGTTAAGCTTCGCTAAGGACACGTATTTCCACAACGAGTTCCTACTCGCGACTAAAGTACAACTATTCGCTAGAAGGTACCAATCTCTACTGGCCGCGAAAGTCCATTTACTCGTTTCTCGTTCAACCGATGTTACTCTCTGTCTTTCCCTTTTCTATGTCTCTCGAACACTTCCGGTCAAAGAGTAGAAACGTCGTTGGAAGAACGACGCTCATTTCTACCTTCAACCCTTGAATGTTCTCGGACTACTATCCTTTTACTTCATTCTAAATGAAACTGGTTTAGAATCGAAAGTTTCTACGACCGGTTCATTGGTTGGTTGGTTGGTTAATTCGTTTCATTCGTTTCTGTAATCATTTCTTACTAACGTTCGTACTATCGCGATGAATAGTTAAATATTATCGTAACATATTAGAACCTAAATTGAAATTGTTTAGATTAAATAATATAATACAGTATAATAATTAGATTATAGTTTAATTTAATGTATCTATGAAACATTAGATTATCATTTATTTAATTTTCTCTTACTTCATCATATTATAATAGATCTATCTTAATGATCATGTGCATAATATCGACTGAGAATTACGAGCTCGTTATTCTAAGAGAATTGGATCTAGTTAAGAGTCTATTATATTATATTCGAATGAAAACGTAATATATATATATATACATATAACAAAGAGAGAATGCTAAACCTTCACGCAAATATCCGTTGGCTATCGATCTCCCCCAGATCACGATTTGGTTCATTGGTTCGGTAAAATTGAGAAACGCATCGAAACAATCCGATGACTTTAATTAAGCGTACGCAAATGAAAAGAATGCTTTTGCAATACGAGTTATTTTCTCTACGTTTACACATCCCGATAGTTAAAAAGTTTCAAGAGATTATTCATAAATTTTGTAATTAAATTTCCTTTATATATTAAAAACTGCTGAAATGAAAATGAAAACAAATAAAGACAAAAGAAAAATAAATTATTACAAAAATTCTAATAATTCGATAAATAATGATACATGCAGCAATTTAACTAAATCCATCAGATAATAATTATCAAAATTATTTCTTTATTTTTCATTCGTAAAGAATTTTTATTTTTTTTTAAATTCATCTTTTATTCTTCATAATATAACAACGGAGTTTCTCGTTTCTTAGATAACGCGCGTTCGTGAAAACGCCAAAAGTCGTCTTTGAATTTTATTAAAATAGACGAATAGTTGGGGGGGAAGGTGGGAATGGGGGCAAGAGAGATGCTGTAGCTATCCAATCTCGTTGGATCGATACCTGACAGAGATATGTATATTTGAACGTGTCTGACACTCGGTTCTGTTACTACTACTACTACACTACTACTACTACTACTACACTACTACTACTACTACTACTACACTACTACTACTACTACTACTACTACTACTGCCATATCTAAACCACGTGCTCTTTGGATATAATGGAACGTTCCTGAAAATCCGTGCTCGTTTGAAACCGTCAGCAGGATACACGGATCCAGGATCACACATAGATTTTTGATGCAACGGTCCTTCATAAGTGCACGCGTTACGATATACCAGAAAATCTCGTTGAAAAGGTAAGTTCAAACCTTGAAATACATTAGCGAACATCAATGAGATACTTTATTTCTTGGATCCATCAACAAAAGATATATGACGATAAAAAAAAAAATTATTCTTTCCTTTATTCGTTTGATTTATTTCATTCTATGCCACTTTTCTTGATTCTGAAAAATCGATAACGTCACATCGCTCATTAGCTAGTTTCAAACTAATAACATATCGAGTTCACGATCAGCTCGTCGTTCATCGTAAACTCGCTAAGTAGAGTAGTACATTCGCGTTTGGTGATCGTCCAAATATACACTCATTCATCTTCATCTTCGTTTTCAAAAGATCCAACTCTCTCTCTCTCTCTCTTTAATTTACTTCAAAAATGAAATAACGAATATTACAACCTATTCTATCATAAATCTACTATAATATAAAAATGATTACATGAGAACCAATCATTAAGCTTAGTAAAAAATATTTTACGACAATCGTAACAAATAAAAAGAAAAAAAGAATTTGTTAATTCTTGTTGACACGAAGAGTTTCGATTACACGTCGATTGTAATGCAGTACTCTTAATTAAAAAAGAATCAATCGGAATACGTAATAGCTTCGAAAGAAATTTCTTTCTTATCCGACGTTTTTTCACTTTCCTTCCTCTCCCTCTTCATTTCAAAAGGAAGGAAGGAAGGAAGGAAGGAAGGAAGGAAGGAAGGAAGGAAGGAAAGAAGGAAAAGATCGTTCTCTTTTCTGATCGAAAAGGAGAATGAATACGCATGGAGACGCGGCGTCACAAAGAAGAGACAGAATATTGGAATTCGTATAAAAAGAATTTCACTTACTTCCCATTTCTTTACTTCCACTATCACCACCACCTTCTTTTCTCCCTCCTCCTTCTCCTCTTTCACCTTCTCTTCAACCATCTTCTCCTTTTTTCCTCTTCTTATCAAACGTTCTCGTCATCGTCGTATCAATCGCGATATCTTTTTCAGATATTCATCTCTCTTTCTTTCTTTCTTTCTCTCTCACTCTCTCTCTTTTTATCTTTCTTAGCCTCTTATCCTCTTCTTTGTCCTTCTTACATCTCCTCGATTCAACTCTAGACTTTTTAATTGAGAGAATGTCTCGTTTCCTGACTTCTACTTTTTCCCCTTTTCCCTTCTTCTTTCTCTCTTTTACATTTCTTATTTTATTTGATTTTATTTTATTTGATTATTCTTATATTTGTTAGTAACAACGATCCCTGGACGATTACGAAGACAACCAACCGACTATTCATTCCTCTTTCCTCGTTTTCCACTTATCGTTGGAAGCTTGTTAACAGTAACGTCTAAAGCTCGTAATCCAGGCCGCAACGTAGAATTCCAATTTCTCAGCGAAGGCGAGACCAAGTACGCACCTACCCAATCCCCTAACGAGTGATGCATATTTCAACCATCCTCTACTCTCTCACTTCTCCTTCTGCAATATATCTATGTATATACTTTCCACTCTCTCTCTCTCTCTCTCTCTCTTTCCCTTAACCACAAACCAATGATCGATAATAGCAAGAAAATCAACCTACGTAGTATTCTCTATCTCTAATCTTGACGTATTTGTATATTTAATTATGTTGGTAAATTATAATGTCTCGAGACTACAGTAGTAACGATAATTTGTTCTACGATGAAACTCATTAAAATGAAAATTAAAAGCTTTTTTTTTTTTTGTTCAAATTCAAAACTTTTCAACCTACTTTCGTACATTCTTTTAGGTTGTTCGGAACCTATCATTCATCGATATTTAGAATCCAAGACATTTTAAATAATTTTAAACTAACAAATTTGATAAACCCTTTTACGGTAATAGAAAAGGTAAAATATGATGAAATTGTTGACTTTGATTTTTCATTTCTCATGCGATGCACATAAATACTACTTGACGTATCGAAATACAATAATGTTCTAAAATACGTTTGAAATGTTTATATTTAGAACGTAAAATAATTTTGAGAATTGACAATAAAATTTAAGCACATCGATAAACGAGATTTAACTAATATTGCACGAAAAAAAAAACGAAATTACTTTTAGAATAGTTCAATAAATATTTATATTACGTTAATTATTTTCTCATTTGATCATTCGAATTATTTAATTACATAATATATTTGTTCATTAACCTGAATTGTCTTCTCCTTGCTATTTACTCTTTGTCATTATCAGATATTCAGCCATTTATGTCAGTACATTTGTAGAAATTTTATCCCGGTGCAATTGTTTTCCTATCCATTTATTTCCTTCTCCTTCTTCCTCCTCCAACCTCCCACAATACAAATCTCTCTCTTTCCCATAGTCTATTGTTCTTATCTTATTTCGCGTTCTAATCGTCTTTCTCACTTCACATTACGTGGTTCATCTAAAACCGTTCCAACCGCGTCAAATTGTATTTTAAGCCGCGACTCCGAACGGGACCAGTCGGGACTAAATAATTCATCGGATGAATTATTTCCATGCTCGTGGTAGATAACTATATATATATATATCAACGACGAACTAACTAGAATCGATCCGGCCAATCGTCTTGCATTTCTAAAAGCGTACCCTGCTAAGCATCGAATCCTCTTAACGTTTGTAAACCACAATCGTTTGAAATCTTCTAAATACTTTTAAAATCTATTCTGTAGTAAAATGACTTCTTTTTTTCTTTCTTGTGTCTTTTTAATTCAACATCAACTGGCATTTTTGTTTTCTGTAATTTTTTTTCTTTCTTAACCCTCTGCAATCCAAATATTTCTTTCCATTGGAAACAAAAATTGCATTACTTAGAACCGACAAATGTTGACCATTGAAATGTCATATTTTTTAGGAAAACATCTGCCACAGAAAAAAATCTCTTTAAATCGGAATGAAACTTCGAGATAATTTAAAATTATAAAAAAGAACGTTAATGGAAATAAATTCTTCAATGTAAAATATAAATATAAAAAAGAAAATAATTGAAAAAATTCGTTTACGATAATAATACTAATAATAAAAATAATTCGTGTTAATTTGTAAGAACATAAATTGGAGCTTTGAGATTAATCTAAAAACGAATGAAATGTCTTTTTAATCCTTAACCAACAACCGTGCTACGTGACCTGATAAAGCTTTTTCGTGGTAGCATCCGTTAACGAAAGCAGCAAATTACCGAATAGTCGTATACCATTTGGACTTTAATTTCATGCAAATCCGTAGAGATAAAGACCGAAAAGAAATAAAAGTAGGAAAGATTGCTACCTACCTAACTACTCCTCCCTCTTCTTATCGAACTGTTTTAACATCAAACGGTTAGATCGATCTAATATATAAAAGAGATCTAAAAGCGATTCGCGTTCCATCTAATCTTTTCCCCCTATATAACCTCGCCCCGTTTCCTTATTTCCTATCCTATCAACTCGTTGAAAAACCACTCGGAGTCTTGGCAATTAACTTATTGATTTCTCCAATTCACAGCTAATGATTAGTCCAGGTTACATGGAAAATAAAAAAGAAAGAAAGAAAAAATAAAAGGAAGAGAGAACACTGACATGAATGGAAAGAAAATTTGGCACGTGAGAAGAAAAAAAAGAGGATAGAGGGAGGAAGGGCGTGAAGGAGGGGTAGAGAGAGAGGGAAGATTTACGAAATTACTTTTCATAAATCGCAGGCGAGAAGAAGCCTTTTCTCGGCTCTTACTCGCGTAGAAAATGCAAAGCACAGCACTTTCCCTCTCTCTTTCTCTCTTTCTAACTCTCTTTTTCTCTCACACGATTCGCGTAGACAGTCGTGAAAACGTTTTTGCTAGCAGCGCACGTTGTCGTAGAGGTAATGGCCGAAGACAGGAATACTGGGCCTCCGTTTTCCTCTTCGAGTTGATGGAGAAAGAAGGGGAGGAAACTAGAGGGTGGTACCTGCTTTGCGAACATTTCGATTCGACTCGAGTGAGACCGTTAAAGCTTTAGAAAAAAAAAAAAAATAAAAGAAGAAACAAGAAATAGGAAAAGAAGAACTAGCAAGTTCTATGTTCAATAGTAGCGGTATATGAAAAGTTCTTACGTCAAAGCGTATGTGAGGAAGACAAGGATCGTGAAATTTCTTTTTTTAACTTTCCAATGATTAAGAACAAATTTTAATGGATGAAAATATAAAGTATTCTGAGGAATAGAGAACGTCGTCTTTCGAATCTCAGCTAATGCTATATCAAATTAATTATATTGAAGATAATTCAATAAATAATATCCCCGAACGTGTACATTTAATTATATATGTAAATAGAATATAATCTCTTGATTAGACGGTTAGATGAAAATTAGAAAATGTCGCGACGTTGCCACATCGATCGAACACTATATAAAGTAAACATCAAGCAAGAAGAGTATTGTTAATCTGACCTTTTCGACGGACGGTTAAACGAGCGATAATCAAATTATTAGTCATTGGGTTTCATAGTGTATTATATTGCATTATTACTATCTGTTAATTATTCAAAAAGAGAGTTTGGAAAGAATAGGCTTTTAATGTTGTTTCTTTGCTTTCAGGTAAGATTTGTATATAAATAAGGTTAACGTTTAAATGTAGAGAAAATTTCTAAATAGTTAACGAATAAACTTTCTTTTCAGAGCAACACATTTCTTTATTCGATTTAATAATACTAATAATAAATCCTTTATATATATTTATTGTGTTTTAATTAATTTGTAATTATAATATATACGTACGTGTGTAGGTGAGTTGAAAAGTATCGAATCAAAAGAGAATAAGAATTTTTATTTTATTTAAAACCAAACACTTCTCTTACAAGCTATCCTCTCGATTTAGTAAGAAAAAAAAAATTGCATATGTTACGAATGAAAATATATAACGAAAATACATCAAAGTTAAGATAAACGATAAGTAACTGTCGTTAGAATTCTCATTGAATTTCTTATTCTACTTTGTCAACTTATCCATCTATCGTTCGATTCTCACGAGTCTATCAATGCTTTCTTTTTCAACAAATTTAAAGAAGAGCCTTACCCCGAACGTATTTCTTCGTTCCTTTACACGAGAATAAAACGATTCTTAAATCAATGTTTGTCGAAGCATGAGACATGAAAAAAAGAAAAAAAAAAGGGGGAAGAGAGAAGAAAAAGTAAGAGGAATAAAAACAGAAAGAATGGTTTCGTCAAACGTATTGATATAAATGTATGAGTATTACCATCTCAATCGTCCATTGGACGACTTTCTTCTTACAATGATGATGATAATGATGATGATAATGATGATGATGATGATGATGATGATGATAACAAATGAAATTTGTGATCGAGTTAATCGAAACTAAAAAAATATATTCCCACTGTCTGAGACGTTTAATCGTGTATTCGAAAGGAAACAAAGAAAGAACAATATACTTTTATTTGTTATTTTATTTGTAATTCCGTTATCCTTCTATCGTTTCAATCCAACATATTCACGTATCCTTGACTTTTCATTACGATTCTTTCGACAATATAATTTTCCTTTTTCATCGATCTAACCTTTCGTTAATAGACAAATAGAAAGATAAAGACGGAAATAGAAAAAGAAAGAAAAGCTAAAATCGATTAAGGATTAACGACAACAACGACGTAATACGAAGGTTCACGGTGTAATCGATAAGGATATTTTAACGAGTAGATAATGACGAAGAAAATAATAGATGAGAAGAGGGATCGTCAAAACGAAAGAAATGATCGATCTGTTAATAACTTGAATTGGTAAACATTCATACCTTTAACGTGTTTTCATGTGATATGAAATTTAACGTACCATTAATTCATCCTAATATTAATTGTTTACAGAATCCTCTATAAATAAAAGATGTTTAATTGAATCAAACACGATGAACATGTTTGATTTGATACAGGATTGCCTTGAGGTAACGTAGATTATTAACCATGCCTGTTGAGAATATAAAAAGTTTGATATAAATTGATTTAAACGTTGATTTAGAATGAAAGAAATTTTATTATTTATAAACGTCATATATAGACATTTTCAAACGTAAAGAAAAATGTGAAATTAATGTATAACGCGACGTACCTCAAAGCTTTCCAAAGTTTCCATTTGGAGAGGTATTCGTTAGGACGAGAGTAGAGTGATAGGTGATTAGGGAGCAAATGAATAAGCCGAGTGACAGAAACAGAGGGTTAGAAAGAGAAGAAGAGAGAAAGAGAGAGACAGAGACAAATAGTTCTCGCTTTCCCGCACATTTAATCTTCCGTGGGGGCATTCCGTCAAATCGATGTGAAATTTGGGTCGAATTCGGCTTAGCGGAATTGATTTCCTCCGGTTTCTCGGTTATGAACAATGTGTACGGGCAGGACGCGGTGTTTAGATCGGATTTACGAAGCAGGTCGCTTCGCTCCCTTGCGTTTGCTGAAAGACCAACTCGAATCTAGCAACGAGTCGACCGAATTAAACCGACACTACCCTTTCTACTACCTTCCTATCTGCATACCTTGCTTATAACACTACCCCTACTACTACTACCACCAGCATCAAGACCAGCATCAAGACCAGCATCAACACTAACACCAACACCACCACCATTACCACCATCATATCATCGTTGCTCTTTCATATAGTCTTTTTTTCTACTCGTACAGCTCCTTCTTTTAAACCCACGGAAAACCACGTATGAATCTTGGAATTTTTTTCACGTTAAAAAGAAAAGTGAGAGAAAAAAAAATTCATCAGAATACTCGTTCGTATTTTCGTCCTAGAAAAACGTCTACAAGCTACAGAATAAGTTGTTTTTATATTAATTATTTTTGTCAACTTAATTAAAACGAATCGAGATTACTTCTTATGTTTCTATTTTCCAATTTTTTGTTTGTCCATACAATCGATATTTTGTATATCGGTCTTAAGTTGTTTCCATAAATCGAATAACGAAATGAACAAATCTTCTATAAGATGTTCGGATTGTAAAATATATATCATTTAGTTTCGCAATGATATTTGACAAATAATATTTTAATCGACAAGAGGATATCTGCAAAAATCTCTTAGTTTCCTCGTAAACCGGGTAAGCCAGAGGGGAACGTATTTTACTGATCGTAGAATTTCAAAGGGATGGGAGTTGGTGGTGGAGGGGGGCGGGGGGGGAAGGGGATAGAGTTTAAGCGTGTAAAAGCTATCGCCGTCCATTGTGTTGTAGCCGTCGCAGTAACAAAGTCGAAAGTATAGATCGACGCGTCGCGTAAAAATCGTGCAACGTTTTTCGAGGTCTCCCAGGCTTTCCCCCTTTTCTTTTTTTTGTTTCTTTTCCATTGCCGCTAAAGCAATGAAAAAAGCGTGGGAGGAGAATAAAAAAGAAAAAAAAAAGAAGAAATAATAAAAGAACGAGAGAGATGAAAAAAAAAGTGATAGAGATAGATACAGAAAGAAAGATAGAAAGAAAAGTAGAAAGAAAGAGGGAGAGAACAGGATAAAAATGACTGGGGATGGGGTGTGAGGATACTCTCTTTCTCTCTCTCTCTCTCTTGCTCGCAAAGCTTTAACATAAATTTTAATGGAAACTGAAATCTACGTCGAACCTACCGGGAAATATATCTCGGCGTGCACGCGTCCGTGAAATTTAAATCCGTGATTTTAAGCGGGTTACGAATGAAATATTCCCTACTTTCTCTCCAACCACCCGCCCCTTCTCTCCCACCTAACCAACCCCCTTTACTCTTTCTTTCCTTTCTCTCTCTCTCTCTTTTTTTTTTGTTCGTTCATTTTACTTTATTTTCTTTTTTTCATCTTTTAGTTTTATTTTCATGTTCTTTTTGTTTTTGTTTCGTTTTATTATTTACCTTTTTACTCGTTTAGTTTCGAAAATTTTTACTTTACCCGCGATAAAGTTAAGAGCGAGTATGAGAAAGACCGAAAGAGAGAAAGAAAGAGAGAAAGAAATGTCGAAAGGTTTTTCATCGTACTTTCTTTATCTTTTCATTCTCCCTCTCTATGTGTATGTAAACGAAAAGATTCTCAGGGAAAAATTTTCGCGAACGGTTCTAAACGATCTCGTTAAGTAAAGGCGTGCGCCACGTGCGAATGACCCCAGGCAAGAAAGACCCTTGACCTCTTGGAGCCCCTCAACAAACGTGCACGTACTTCATCGTCTTGCTATACTTGCTACGTAAGCTTAGTCAGTATGCGAATTGTCAGTATGTATGTCATATTTCTGTGAAAAAAAAACTCACGACAACGAAAATGAGAAATAGGTGGAGGACTAAGAAGGGACGGAGGAGCGAAGGTAGGAAGGATGGGATGGGACGGAGTGTGGTGGTGGGTGGAAAAGTGTAAGAGGAAGAGCAGAGAGTGGAGAAAAAGAAGAAACGCTCGACGTAACTCGGACGAGAGTGCGCCGTTGGAGAAAGTAACTTTACATTTGCGATACGAGAAACACACCGTTTACGTTTCCTATACCTACCCTCGAGTTTTCTTCTCTTTGACAAGAAAAAGGAACAAAAAGAAGCGAAAGAAGTAGACAAAAAAAAGAGGGGGGAAAAAGGAAAACATAAAGTTAGCATCATTAAAACGAATACACGCGTCCGGTATTTGTACGTATCTTGCTTGCTTGTTTCTATATACGTATTATACATGTATATATACTCTTCTTTCTTTCTTTCTTTCTTTCTATCTACCCTTTTTCGTTCATTCTCTTTATTTAAGCAAATCGAAGATAAAGAAAAAACAGGGCAAAGTACGCAGGTGCGGGGGAGATTGGAATGGAATAAAAGCTTTTCGGATCGGACCGGTTGTTTTTATCACCGAATAACAAATACAAAAATATATATATAAGAGAAAGAGAGAATCAGTTTTTACGTGGAAAAAAGTGGTATTGGAATGAGGGAGTTGGAAAGAGACAAAAAAAAAGAAACTAAAGAAATAATCGAAACTCGTATTTACTGTAAGGTATTTTTCCATTCGTCACGCGTGAGCCCATCTCTTCTTATTTTTGTAAACCGAAATTGAAAATTGTCGAAGTTGAATAACTCGTACCCCTAATCGGTCGCAATCTCTCTTTTACTTCAGAAATTCTTGAACTATTGGCATCTAGCAAAGGACCGATCGATAGATCGCTAAAACACTTTCGATCTTTGACAAATTTGATTTCAATCGATTTTCTTGTTTTATTTTACAGCCTCGTGGAGCAGCCTAGCAGTTGTCGTCCTCTCTCAGCAAGGTCCAGAATTCGTTCTCGAGCCACCAAGCACTTTAGTATTTTCCAACACAACCGGCTCGCAATTGAGTTGCTCCGCGCATGGGAGTCCAACACCTCACGTCACGTGGATAACCAGTCCTGATCAAAGATCGGTATCAGCGGTTCCCGGACTAAGGTAAGAGTTCCTTACATCTTTTTTTACTCTCAAACCTTTTAGGGTTTCTTTTCTTTCAGGAAAAAGAGAACAACGAACAGAGAAAATAGATAAAACAAGACTTTTGTTAAAAGATTCGAGAAAACTTTTGCCACGTTTGTTTCGGAAAGATTTTTTATTCGAGAGAGAAAATTTTTTTCGATTTTCATTACGATACTCTTCGTTGAAAGTCAAAAGTTTACGCTTGAAGCGTATAAATAAATTAGAAAGATAAAAATAGATATAGAAAACGAGAGAGAGGGGATTGGGGGAAGAGGAGGAGGAGAGTAGAGAAAAAATTACTTTCAATTTTACATTCACATTCGTTAACGATATAATCGGAAACCTTTTTGATCTTTCCAACGCGATGCGATGAAATAAATAAAACGAATTTTATTTTTTTTCCACGATGATTAATTCTATTTTCATTCGTTTCCCGTTTTTTTTTTTTCTTTTTTCTTTCCATTTTTTTCGTTATTTCTACTTTTAATTTCAGGTATTATATATTTTACATTTTCTGTACCACCTTCGTCTAACGCACAGCAAAACAATTTATATAAAGAGAGAGAGAGAGAGAGAGAGAGTGTGTGGAAATAAATGAAAATTATTGGTCGAGATTTACACGGGCATGAAATAGGATCGAGTTGGACTAACGAGCTTTCATCAAAAAAATATTTAAAAAATCGTGCAAATAAATGTAGGAAAAATGAAAATTCTCGGAGATTCGGCTCTAATCTTCGACTCTGCGCGTATCGTGTATTTCGAATTCTACGAAAGCAACATCCCCGAGTAATCCTTTCGGATATTTCCGAGTCCAGTTCGCTCGAGAGAGCCATAAAACGTCGATTTTTTTTTCTCTCTCTCTCCCGTCGAAAAATTCGATTCGAAATTTACAGGCGCACTCGCCGCAACCGGTCCGCTCTAAGCGGATCAGAGTACCAAACGGATTTGAAACTTCCGCGACGACCTAAATTGCTCGAGCTTCTCCTGTCCGGAACAAACGATCGATTCTATATTTCTCTCTCTCTCTTCATCTCTCGAAAATATTTCCCCGAAATCCTAATATTTTATTTTTTATTTTCCCATTATCATCTACAACGCGATTCATTATAATACCCTTTAATAATTAAAACCCGAATATGAATTGAATATGAGTTTAACTAAACCACTATTATTTTCAATCAAGTAATATTATTTAAACCTTTCGCTATATGTTATTAATAAATAGGTTATTGTATCATAAGTGCATACTGTGTGTACATTAAACGTCTCACATTTTCAAAGCTTCTAATGTGTCTTTGTAAGACGAATAAACTTCATTCGAGTCAAGAACTTCTTCTTCTTCTTCTTTTTTTTGAGCTGATTAAATACGTGTAATTTAATTCGAGCATATAATTATTGCAAATTTCGCTAATAACTTTAGTGCTAATGTTTAATAGATGTCGTATGTAACCAGCTGTAATTGTGAATAGATTAATATTGTTTAAACTTGTAATTTTACAAAATTGTGCGTGTACGTGATTAGTAATTTACTTAAAATTAATAACTTATATTGTTAGTTCATTATTTATTTCAGTTCTATATTATATCATTGATTATTATTCAAATAATTGACGATTAATAAATGATATACAACGAGGTACGGAACGTTCAGGTTTTGGAAATTTCGAATAATCCTAGTCGTATAAGTAATTAGATACGATATCTCGAACGAAATGAATCGCGAGGTAGAAGATTTCTTGTCGGAAATTCAACGGCGTAATGTCCGGCAATAGCAACGACCGCATTCGAGGAAACTATTTCCTCCCGTTAATCGAAATGTTCCTTCGAGTTACCGTCCTTCCTCGAACTTCTATATTTATTTTTCCTTATCTCCGACTATTTCCATTTTTCTCTACGTAACCAAAGATCTTTTAATCGGATTAAACCAAAATAATAATATAATATTTTTCAAATCATTTCTAAAATGTTCATTTACAAAAATTCGATAAATAAAATTACACTTTCTAATTCTTCACGTAACGATTCGTTAAAAAAATACAACAAAACTTCTATGATTTAATCTGAAATCTAAATTAATTTCACACGTGTACATTTTTCTCTTACACTCCAATCAGAAATCTCTCAAGATCAGCAAATTAAAATTACAGTAAAAGATACGTGTTTCAATAGGATTTAACATTTTGTAAAATTACTTTTTGGTTTTTCACTTATCGATATATCCAAGAAGTATCCATGGTTTCTATTTTCCTCGATATTCTCGAATGAAATGATAAAGTTAAATAAGAAAATAGAGGGAGAAATAAAAAAAAAAAAAGGAGAGAATAATGTAGAAAGAAAAAGTGGATATGTGGACTAATGAATGGATGGATGAATGGATAGATGGATAGGTGGGTGGGTGGATGGATGATTGTATATACAAAGGGATGTGTTAACGAAGTAGAAGGTGAAGTGAGAAAGAGTAAGGGGAAAAATATGAGAGAAAGAGAAAGACAGAGAGAAAAAAATTAAAGAGGACGGGTAAAGAGCGAGAAGGAAGGAAAAGCAAGCTGGTTCTCTCTTCTAATGGTGCTTATCCAGCAACTCGACGTAATTTTACTCGAGTACACGAGAGAAGTGAGAACTTCCGATTTTTATGAACCTTTTGTGGTCTTTGGAGTAGCCAAGGGATTGAGAGAAGAGAAAAAGAGAAAAAGAGAGAGAGAGAGAGAAAGTCGGGTACTTTTTCAAAGTTAAACCTTCGAGAGATGAAATAGCCCTCGATAGACTTCCTACGAGTTGGTATTGATGCGTTGTACCAAAGAGATCCTTGAATTAAACAAAAAAAAAAGAGAAGAAAAAAACGATAAAGGGGAAAAAAGGAACACGCGAAAGGGAGGAGAAAAAAGAGAGAGAGAGAGAGAATGAGGGAGGGAGGAAGGGAGAGGAGGAGGGAGAATGATGAAGTGTTCGCGCGAAATTGAAAAGTCCTTCTCGTCCGAGCCACTGATTTAACCGTGTTTTTTGTCTCTCTTTTTTTCCAAGAGAGTATCGATCGCAATCGAATGAACACGCATGAAGGACTCAAAAAAAAAAAAGAAAAAAAAAGTAGATGGATACTTTCGAAAGAGAACGGGAAACACGAAGCTGGATAAAAACGTTCCGCTGGACGAAAAACGAGTCGTTCAATTTTGATGAACTTCCAAGGAAGCGTGTCCTTCTAGCAACGACTATGAATCTTTTATGGATTCATCACTGGATTTTTCTATCCTTCTCGTTCTATGTAAAATTCGATTTTTTATATCGTTCCAATATACCTAGTCGAAATTTCTGTTAGAATGATATTCGAATACGCGTTTTCTTTTTGGTTCAACTGGGTACGCGGTATACGTGGGATGGAAAGTTCTAACTTTAGTTAGTAATTATACGTGTTGTTGTGGTATGCAAGTATGTTTTCTACTCATCGATGAAACTATAATCTCTCAACGAAAAGAAATAAAGGAAATAGGAAGAGAAGGAAAAGTGGAAATCTCAATCGTCCGATGTCGATGGACACGAAAAGACGCAACGGTCTTCTTTCTCCAATTCGATTTCAACGTCCAATCCCATCACGTCGGATGGAAATCCTCCTTCTTCTCATCATCGTGGTCGTAGTCGTCGTAGTCGGTTGCGACTCCTTTAAACGTCCTTTTCCTTTTTTCTCTCTACTTCTCTTTCTATTTTTTTTTTCTTCTTTTATCCTATTCAGCTTCATCCGGCCGTCGTCTTTCACGGGTCTTACTCGAACGTTTAATTTCATCGTCGTGAAGTTGAAAGACGAAGAGAGGAAGGAAGACACGAAAGACGAAGTTAGGTTAAGAAGGAAGAAAAAGTGAAGGAAAGAGAGAGAGAGAGAAAAGGAAATGCAAAACCGTCTTCTCTTTTCTCGTCTTCGTCGTCTTTATCGTCCTCGTCGTCGTTCTCGTCGTCCTCGTCGCCGTTGTCATCTTTCGCACCGCCTACGAAACGAATCACGTTTCTCCGCTTTGCATCAACGACATCAACACCACCACCACGACCACTACACCACCACCATTGCAAGCATTACTACTATTACTATTACTATAACCCTACCCACCCTCTATTACCATCAACCGTTACCACTGTTAACCGGCATCCTCGCTTGTCGTTTTACTTTATCACTGAAAGCACTAACACTAGGAAAATTCTTATAGTAGTATTATGCATCTCGTAACTGCATTCACCTGCATGCATGACTCTCGTCGAGATTCGCGACACGGCAAACACGTCTCTGTCGGGTTTACTCCGTCCTTCTTTTCTCTCACTTTTATTTTATTTTATTTTTATTTTTACCTTCTTTATTTCTTTCTTTTAACGCAGTTAAAATATTGTATCGAAAAGAAAATTACAAAAAAACACGAAAAAGAAAAAAAGAATATATTCTATTAAACAATATATCGAATCTATGTTCAAGTAACAAATCAGTTATTAACATTTATACTGATCTCTCTATGAGGTTTCTATTTACCCTTTCTTTTACAAGTTTGAGTCACTTTTCTGCTAACACCTTCTTACACTTATTCAATACTACTGCATCTTTTTACCATCTCTCTGGAGTGCAACATAGGACGATTATTTTATTTTATTTCTCCGGGCAGGTCATCCCCATCCGAATTACTAATCGTGTCTTGCTTAACTTTAGTGCAATCAGCTGAGAGAACTAGTAATCCAACGTGACTAGGCCGTTGACATGTTTAAACTTAATTTCTCGTCAAAGTAATTTTTAATAGGAAAAATTAGACTTTTTTTGTTAATCAGACACTACTATCGATACATTTTATGGAACGTAATTTTGCAATGTTCCTTATTAAAAAAGATGAAAATGTGTTGAATGACTATCTGAGTGAACATAGACAATATCAATCAATGTTACACGAGCACGATTTCTTCCTTTATTTTCTCTACACCGACTCTAAGAGAATTCGTATTTTTGGTAAACATAGGAAAGAATTAAAGCGTTCTCACTATAGGTGAAAACGTAACGAGCTTGTACGAAAGGACGAGAAAAGTTTTTTTCCTTCTCTTTCCTTTCCTTTCCTTTCCTTTCCTTTCCTTTCCTTTCCTTTCCTTTTTAACATCGTTTTCCCAGCGTAATCCTCGTTGATTTGATAGATCGTTTGCGATTCGTTCTCTCACATTCAACCTCCCTTTTTCCATTCCTATTCGCGAAAGGAGGATAAAAGAGAAAACGTATGTACGTTGTAATATGTATACGTTGACGTGCGAGGACTACGCCTTTAATCCACGTCCTCGGATTTGTTTAAACGTCGAGAATGTAAATAAGCGGCCGACCACTGCAGTCGTGTCAGAATGGATGCATACGAAGGATATCGTATTTGGTCCAGAAGAACGGGAAGATGGAGGACAAAGGATTAAAGGATGATGGATTAGCGAAAGAAAGAGAGAGAGAGAAAGAGAGAGAGAATGATCGCGATTACAAATTCCTTTTTCGCAACTTGTCAACGAGGTAAAGTTTTTTCAGAGAGTAATTTTACTTTTACTTTTTATTTCACGAACAAATTTTACCTTGCTTCTTTGCTCTTTATCCCTTTTCTCTCTACGTGTATCCTTTTATTTCTCTCTTTCCCTAGCTCTCGTATTTGCAGCCCCGAGGGGTTGGATATTTCTTCGTTATGGCTCGTATAATGTTTAATAAGAGAAACAGGCGGCCCGATCGAGTACACGAGCGTGCTTCAACGTCTACTTGTTTGCTGGAACTTCAAAGCGAATCTTTCTATCTCTCTCTCTCTCTCTTTCTCTCTCCCTCTCTTTCTCTCTCCCTATATCTCTATATCTCTCGTTTGAACATACGTAAACACATATAAGCTCACATCAGCATTATGGATTTAGCCTACTCTAAAATACCTACTATCATCTCGTACATTGCCATCCAATGATGTATCCAAATTATCATACTAAGCTTAGATGAATGATTGATCGATTTACTTTAATAAAACAAAATATTACTTATGTATATACCATATATATATACTACTTGTCTGACCATATATGAGGCGTTTACTTATACTACTTGTAGTAGTACAAGTAAACGGCCCATATATGGTTAGACAAGTAGTATAAAATCAGGGTATGACCAGGCAAGTAGTATTAGGTTCATCAAGTATGAAATGGAACAAATTTCAATTCAATTATGTCTACTTTTTGCTCCATTTCATACTTGACAAACTTAATACCAATTAACTTTTGTTTCTTATAAAAACTATTCAACGCACGGGAACCTAATTTGGCTGACAAGGAGACCGTAAGGTCAGCCACCCTTGTTTTTCTTTGAAACTTTGCACACTTGTAAATGTTGATTAGTACTACAATTTTGCCATTACAACTACCCTCCAATATTTAACCCTTTTCGAGATATCGGCCGATGAAATTTGAATAAATAGACGGTAACGCATATATGCCGTTTCATTTCAAGGGGGGCTGACCTAACGGTCTCCTTGTGAGTGAACTGAAATTAGACGGTACTACGATGGAAAATAAAGTGAATTTCGTTGCTACAAATTGTTCCTAAGCTTGCTCGTTCCTTTCTTCCTTCCTTCCTTCCTTCCGCACGAAAATCTCTCAAAACGATAAGAAAATTGTTTCATCCTTTTCTCTTCTTTTTTTCTTGTACATGTTGCTCTTTGCTTTTATACTAAAAGATAATAAGATAATACGAAATAACAACTAACGTTTCTCAAAAATGATTACATTTTGTCAAAGTCTTTTATATCCGACCACACCATTGACCAATTTTACTTACAATTCTTTACATTCCTTCGTTGGATACAAATTGTAATAAATAATTTATTAAATTCTATATAAATAATTTTCATTAGAATAATAGATATAAACTCGACAAGTTAAACTTGACCAGTTATAGAAAATCCTATAATACGAATTATAGTCCAATTAAATTTCCTTCAGGTAACATGCACGTGTACGTTTAAATTGGCAAAACGCGTGTTCGCGTGAATCATCGTAATACTTACAAAATATATTCGATCGATGCATCAACCAACAACCGCGGTCGAACGAACAAACGAACGAACGAAACGATATCAACGTATCAACGAAAAATCGCACTATAGCGAACGTGTAGAGAATGACGCTTCTCGTTTGACGTGAGCTCGATACGCAAACAAACCCTGCGATGCTTGCATCAGCCCCACTGCCACCGTCATCGATGTTGTCCACGCACTATCCCTGAAAACTTCGCAGGCTAGCCCTTTTTCTTGTTTTTTTTTCTATTTTTTTATTTTTTACTTTTTTTTCGATATCGCAGCCACGATCGCATCGACGCTTCTGCAAACAACGAGCCCTCGCCTACTCTGATATGCATAGTTTACTTTGCATCTCTTTTTTTTTTTTATCATTTTTTTTTTTAGCGAGGAGGGAATACACCGGATAGAGATCACCTTCAGCTTTTTGTTATTTCTCGTTATTTTTATTTATCGTTACGTTTTGTTTAACGTTGTTATAATATTTCTCTTTCTAGTATAATTTTCCTATTTCATTGTTTCTCATCAAATTCCATATACATTAAATATATTCGAGATCTACGAAATAGATTTAAAATCGACGATTAATGATTATATTATTAACGATATTTATTCTTACAATTAATGCAATAACGAAACTATGACGAAGTATAAGTAAGGGTAAAAATGTACGAATGGTAGTTTAAAAAGATTTGGTTCTATTTTGTTTGATATAACTAATTGCAAGTAAGTCAACAAGATTTGTAAAGGTCCCTTGTAACTAACTATGAATCTCGTTCTTTTATTGTTTCAGACAACTGTTGGGAAACGGTACGCTTTATTTCCCGCCGTTTCTAGCACAGGACTTCCGTGCTGAGGTTCACAACGCTAGATACAGATGTCGAGCTACCAGTTCCGTTGGGACGATACTGTCTCGGGAGGTCACTCTACGTGCAGGTAAGCTATCTCCAAGATTTATACACTTTTACAAAAATTACTCCATTTTCGTGAAAAGATGATCCTTGAATAAATAATCATTTTACCGAAAGAGTTTTCTGCGACTACGATATATTGCAACGAATATAAATAACCTGGGATACATTTTATTCGTAAGTTTAAAACGATGAAAAATTGTCCCATATAAAAACTCATTTCTATCTACGTGTCCTTTTTAAAATTTAATTATATAAATATAAAGAGATCGATCGATTAATTTATTTATTAATTAATTAATTTCTTTTTCTTTCTTTTTATTAAAGAAGAAAATTAAATTTTCACCGATTAAAATAGGATTCAAAGATTGTAGTTAAGATATGAAAGAAAAATGTATATTAAAGTGTTTTCACGTTCATTGAATTCGCCGAAGTTTTCATCTACCAAAACCACTTATTGCTGAAATATTTCCAGCGCAACGCGATGGAGAGTTGAAAAAGAAACGCAATATTTCGTGGCAGCAATGCTTGGAAATATTGCTTCAAGGTTTTCACCTATTTACTTTATCGAGAAACCTCTTGACCAGAAGCTCGCAGTTGAATCGTAGCTCTTTCTACAACGGTAATAACCATCTACCTAGCTCTGATTCTAGAAAGAGCGAGAGAACGGAAGGAAGGAGAAAAAGAGTAAACATTTCCTGTTCAAATAACACGCAGCGTGTAACCATAATATTCCTATATTCGCCCGCGGCACTCAATGAAAATTGCCGTCTCGTGAACAGTTGCTTTAAATGCGCTGTTTACGCTTTATCGGGAAGTCGATCGAACATTAACACGATGTTTCCGTCAAAATCTCAATATCGTCTTATCAAAGATTTACATTTACCGTTATTTACGAAATTCTTAATCAATGCAGATAGCATAATTCATTTAATTTCATAAAAATAATAGAAAAAATATACATGAATAGGTGGAATAATTGTGAAGCTAATAAACGACTATAAGCTGAAAATTCATGAGCTCTGACACCGCGTTGGATTAAAAAGGTTTAAACCTAACACGAAGAATACTGAAACAACGAACTGATATAGAAGAATATACAGTGAAACTTGTTCTTTTTGTATTGAGTCTTACTATGTATGGTCCTTATGAATCTTTACAACTGTGTAGAATTGAAAAAAATATCGACGTCCTTTCAACCAGGCTCACCCTTAATTAATTGATCGTTCGTTCATCGAATACACACTTATAAATATACATATACGTAAATGAATATTTCGTGAGACACCTATAATCCGTATAGTTTCTCGCAAGGGAATAATAATCTTATTATTGCGATAGCCCGAGTTTCTTGTTGCTGATTCGCGAGATCGTAGATTTGACGTTCTTGGAATAAACGTCAATTACTGAAGAGAAACGTAACAGGAGTAAAGAGTACCTACTATGTTGCCTTGTAATAAGAGCCTACTCTCAAAGTTTCTGAAGATACCATTATGCTTGATAGAGGGCAACCATAGCGTGACTATGGCGTGATGAAGATGAAGATGAGAAGGAGGAGGAGGAGGGGAGGAAGAAGATGAAGAGGATGAGAAGCCTATTGGCATTAACAGATCGCATTTTCAATTGCGAGGCTAGTTTCTATCCAAGTAAATACCAAAGGAGAAACGTTTGAAAGCCGTTAAATTGTATCGAAGGAAGTTCGATTCGTGAGTAGGTTGGTGTACGAGAATGGGTATAGGTTTGAGGGGGGATTACGGGAACGGGGGTTATTTAGACGTCTGGAAGAGAGAGTACCAGGAGGTTAAGACAAAACTTTGCCCGGCTGAGTTAACGTGAGTCGCCATTTAAAGGGCTGATTTTAAGCCGACTGCTATTACTGACCACAAGGTAGACTCCTATCCGTAAATCCTTGGTAACGTTTTATCTCGCTTTTATAAGCACCCATGGAATTAGAAACGTTGGAATCAATGCGTTTACTCCTTTCCCGTTAGCGTTTATTCGATACCTAAACTTCTCAGGGGTTGAACTTATATTGTCCTGATTACCACTGAAAATGGAAATAAAAAATAACTCCGACTCGAATCTTTTGTCCGATTGCTTCCCTTTTTCTTTTTCTCTCCTTTCTTATTACCTTCCTTTTCTTTCGGTTCAAATTTATCGCGGTTGATAGAGAGAACCTTTTTTCGGAACGGTGAGAAAAATTCTCTTACTCGGTGGATATCCGTTGAAAAAAAAAAATTAGAAAATGAAAAGAACAAAATTGAGAGAAAAATTATAACTTCTTTCTTCCTTCCTTTTATATTTTCTTTTTGTTTATATACTCTCGCTAGGAGAATATTTATTCTGTATTTCTATGTACCACCGTGTGTACACGTGATAATACTTTTATTATACATATGTACATTCGTGTAACGAAGAGGAGAAGAGAAGAAAGGGGAGTAAATTAAAAACACGAAATCAATATATTGTGTATACACGCAAATGTATGTTTGTTTTACACGATCTACTAAATGATATCGCTTTTATTTTATTTTTTATTTTATATATATATATAAATATATATATTTTTCTTTTTCGTAGTTTTATTTTTGTTACACATTCACGAGTAAAAGTATACGATTTATACGTATCCATTTTTTTTTATTTATTTCCTGGTTTTGCTTTTTATCATTTTTTTTTTTTTTTATAAACATACAGTTTATATAAATGAAAAATAGAAACGACGATACCACGAGCTAAACGATTTTTATACCGACTATTATAGCGAGTGGTACTTGAGAGAATTTCGACGATCCTTGAAATCTAAACGAGAAAAAGAAGAAAGTGAAAGAATGCGAAGTAAAGGCATATTCCTCTGGCAAACTCACCACCGTTCTATGTTTTACACCTCTATAAACGTTCTCCGAATTTTATCGTTTACCATGACCCTACTTTAATTATGCGAATAAACACAGATTCGAACGGTAATTTTAGTCAAATAAAATAAAAATTAAAAAAGAAAAAAATAGAAGACTAGGAAAAGAAAAATAAATAAAGACGGGAAAGTAAAAACATTTGGAGGTAAAAAAAAAAAAAACTAGGAAAATATTCGAATGCGCGTTGATCCCCTTATTGATAGCGAGAGTTGGCTGAGTAAATAATAAAAATGGACGTGGAATAGCGATTCTTTGATGTCTTTTGAATATCCATGTTTGTTTTATTTTTTCTTTTCCTACTGAAAGTAGTTGGGATCGATCGTTAATCAGCTATATACACTTTCTATTTAAATAGATATTACGTGGTATTCTTTATTTCCCATGTGATTTCTATAAACCAATGGTAATACTTAAATTTGTATTTACACGTATTTCTTCCTCGAAAGAAAGATCGTCAAATTGAAAGATCATCGCACATGATTTCTCGCTAATATTACAACGAAAACAAAGTTTCTACGATACACCAATCTCGCGTTCCTAAAATATTCCTTTTGATCAACGTAATATATGCCAGCTACTAGTAGAACAATCTCAACTTGGATGAAGAAATAAAAGACAAATTGAAAAAAAAAACAAACAAACATACAAATGAAACTCACGATGAGAAAATCCTTAGAGAAATTTTCTTTTCTCATTTCTATTATACTTCCACCAATAAGAAGAAACGAAAACTCTTTTAAAAACAAAAAAAAAGATAAATATGAGATTGCTATCCCAACCGTTTTCCTATTTTCTTTCTCTTTCTTTCTTTCTCTCTCTGTCTCTGTCTTCTTATCTTCAATCTATCCATCCGTCGTTCTTTCTTACAATATTCTTCAAGAGTCTAAATTCGGTCGCGACACGCTATCGAACACGTAGAGAGAACCTAATGTTTGTTTGATAAAAACTTAAAGACGAAGTTCTTACCACGATGAAACTCGATGGAGAGAGCCAACTCCGTTTTCTTCTTTTCCTAGACCCACCCAACGGATTCCTTCGAATTTTCTTCCCCAAAAACTTTCCAAAGCTTGGAAAGTGTGGCCAATCGATAGATAGAAAGATAGATAGATAGATAGATAGATAGATAGATAGATAGATAGTCTGTTGCCTATCCTAAAGCTTTACTTCTCAGGTTCGAGTTAGTTTAAAAGACGGAGGAAAGTAGCAACCAGACGATGAATTCTTCACTCCTACCTTTACTTACCAATACCAATACCACTTTAGTCCTTTTCTCCATTTCCTCCCTTTCTCTTCACTCCCTTTATATTTCTCTATCTCCTCAACATAATATTTCTTTTCAAAGAAGAACTTTATATTACGCATACTTGGATTCTTTAAAGATGATCGATGCTACCAAAATACCTGATCCCACCACCATGATCCAAACTTTTTTTCACCAGATCGAATCCCTTCATCAATCATTATGCATACGAAATATAAACCCGAAGGTCCGAAAATGTATATGTGTACGTGTGTAAATACAATTCAAAAATATATATTCTGTGTAACAAAATGATAAAATAAGTGAAACTTTGATAAAACAATTATCTTCTATCGGATATTCGATTATTCGTTTGTGTTGTTCTTTTGATATCCCCGTAGTTTATTTATTTTATTTATAGATTTGTTTTGTTTTATTTCTTTTTTTCCCCTTCCCGTTTCGTAACGTATTCCATTTATAACGTACCTTGCTCCGGAAAAAAAAATCTAACAAAAAATATCCCTCCATAGAACATACATTTGTACCACTACACCCTCTTTTTTGTTCCACGAGTTTTTAGTTTTTCTTCTTTTCTTGTCCATCTATTTTATTGTTCTTTCTTGTTTTTTGTTAATTCGACTAAACGAAACAGGAATCATTAGAATGGTGTTTTTTTTTTTCTTACCGATGGAACAAATTTTTCTTTGGTCATTTATTTTCATTGCTATTTCGTAGGAATATTTGTGATCGTCGCTAATTGGCTATCTCGTTAGATGATTTGTAGTTTCAAACTCTGGCAGAACGAAAGTATTGACTTCTCTCTCTAGAAATATTCTCGTTACAGGGCAAATGAGATAGCACGAATCGTAAACTATTTTTCATTTCGTTTCTTCCCGAATAAGTTTAAAAGAACACAACCCCACCTTGTTATCTAAAGTCTCAAGATAACCAAAAATTGTAATCACAATTTTACAAACATGTAAAATATTGTCAACCCCAATTTCATCCACTAACGTGTATAACAAATTCGTACAAAAGGTAACGAAAGAAAACTCGAGAGAAAAAATCCGAATATATTTTCCAAAGAACCGACGGGAAGAAGCCCGCATAAAAATAAAAAAAAAGAAGAGAAAGGAAACGTCTTGGAAGGAACAAAGTTTCTCGACTTACCTTTCGGAAAGTCTCGAAAAGGGGAAGAGAGAGTGAGAGAGAGAGAGAGAGAGAATCATGGGGGTAGGAACACTGTGGTTTTCTACAGAGTCTCTCAGAGTCAAGAACTCAACATGTTGAGGGAGTTTCGCCTACTCTAAACGGTTTCTTCTCGTATTCACGTTAGTGTTGGTGTTGATGTTACTATAACAACTACTGGTACGACTGATGGTGTTGATGGTGGTAGTATCGCTAGGGTTAAAAACTGCGACGCGACCAAAGCTACTCGCTCGAAAGCGAGAAGGAACGAACCGTTCATTAAAATGTGTTCCTACCTCCGGTAATTACGCGTTTAATTATTTAAACGAGTGACCCGGCATTCAGCAAGATTTCATCCCTCCTCTAACCTTCTCCCTTCATTTCTCCCTCCCTCCCTCCCTCCCTCTCTCAACCACTTTCTTCTTTTAGGTTTACCTCTCATTTTTCTTCATTCGCCAGTTGTATTCGTTCCTTCTGCTACTTTTCTTCTCATTTTTCCTCTTTTCTTCCTCTCTTACTCTCTGTCTCTGTCTTCGTATCCAACATCCTTTCAACATCGACATTTAAACATGGAAATGACATTCGTACTTTTCCAGAATATATATATATGATACCTAAAAGCTGTACTTAATTACTGAAAAGAAGAGGAAACATATAGGTAGTCTTTCTCTACTCGATTTTCACTTCGCTTAACCACTCTTTAACTCTTTAACTCTTTACTAATTGAGAAAGTGCAAAAAAAAAGAATAAAATTGTACATGTACGAAGAGAAAAAAACAAACAAAATTAATTTAATCGATCATATTAAATATTAAAAAAATATTAATTCTTATTTAATATTATAAAGAAACATCTTTTGGATTAAAATGAACAAAATCGCACGAATGAAACCAATCAGAAAATGTTCTCACGTCGATATTGCCAAATTGATGATAACAAAATATTAAACTATTAATTCTAATTTAAAAATAAATAAATTGAACAAAATACTTTCAACAATCGTCAAAGTGTTAATTATTATAAAAAAAACATAAAACATTAACTCGAACTTGGTAGTAATTAAAAGAACGATGGTAGTGTTTTAAAAGAAATTTAGATGCACGTCAAATCTCTATCCGGTGCAATCCAATTTTGTTCACCCCTTTTCAAGCATGTTATTTAATACACTTGAATGAAACTCTCCAAAAGATTTACTCATGGACAACGCATTAGCTCGGTTCTTTTCCCTTCTTTTTCTTTTCCCTAACTATTTATCTCCATCCTCTCTCTCTCTCTTTCTTTTTTACTTTTTTTTTTTGTTGAAACGTGACAGAAATAGGGCTTGGTTTATTATCGTATTTGCGTATCGCGATAACCATAGTCAAACGTTACACTTAATTGGACGTGCAAACTGGCCCGGACTCGAATGTACGTTTCAAAACACTTTTCTCTCTCTTTCTCTTGATTTTCTTTCTTTTTATTTTTCTTTCTCCATCTTTATCTCAATCTCATCTTTTCTTTTCTCCAACTCTCTGTGAAGCCCTTCTACAACACTATTTTACTTGTTAGTTATTGATGCACGGAACACGCGTGAATGAAAAGAACGAGTAAGTAGCTTCTCGGGGAAACGATTTTCAAACTAACCCTGGCTTTCAAAACCCGGCGGAAAAAAAACTTATCTGAAATGACATCGGCCGGTAGGTCCCTCGTGTGTATGTACTACCGACCAAAAGGATTTATCCTTCAAAGAGAGTGGGATGTGGGTGGGTTGATAGGAAGATGGTTCAGGGAAGCAAAGGAGGGTAACTTATTGTCGACAATCTTTTTCTTTCTCTTTCTCTTTCTTCTTCTCGAAGGTCGACTCGCACTTTCTAGCAAAGTTTTCTCAACGATTCTTAAAGGGGGAAAAGAATTGAAAAAGGGGAAACCTTTCATGGTGTAATCGTAGCGATAAAAACGATAGAGATCTAAATTTCAATAGGAAGTCGACGTTGTAATTCAGGTTTCATTAAAAAAAACACACACACACATTCACACAAGAAAGAGAAAGAAAAGAAAACGGAAAAAAAGAATTGCAAATATTTCTTTTTCTTCTTTTTTTAACTCCCTGTAATTTTTATAATTTTTCACGCAGAGTTTTTTCTTTTGCATAATCGAGTAAAAATGTATTCTCGTTTATAAAAATGTCGATTAATCGTTAAAATCGTTCTAACGCATTACGAAAGTATATATAAAATCGTAATGGATGAACTATCGTGGTTAGATATTAGTCGCATTCATGGATCGATAAAAAAAAGAAAAAATAACGCGAACAAAAATGTGAACAAAATGCTTTTACAGGCGACACGTATATCATAGATAAGTTCGATATAAAATGGAAGATTGGTACTACGTTCCCTTACGAGTAGCTACGAAAAGAGAGATAGGTAAGAGGAAAGAGGAAAAGGGGTGGAAGTAAAAGTTACGACCTAGCACGTTGAAAGATCGTCGTCGATCGTTTTGGTAGAAGATGAAGACGCTGCTATTTTCCGGTAAATTCTCATTTTTCTTCTTTTTCGTTTATCTTAGCGACGTTATCACGTCAAAGATGGCCCGAGATGGCCCGAAATGGTACGAGAATAATATATGATGACCTCGTGTCTATAAAAATAAGTGATACCTAATATTCCCATACTCCTTCTCCTCTAACCTTCTCTATATTTCATCATCCTTCTTCAACTATCATTCTCTAAACGAGAATTCGTTGTTCCGCTAGTAGATGACGATATTTTTATTAATTATTACCTGTCAAAACCGAGAAACAACATTCCCATACATAGTTAATACCTCGAAAGCGATCGAAAAATAGCGCCTGATGAATATTCAACGAGGATTCGATTTATCCGCACGTATCGCGTTATTAAATTTACTGGCTCGTATAACCGCACCGACAAAAACAACCAGGTGTCCACATCCAAGTCTATTTCGTGATATTAAAATTATAGACTATTTTTATTTGTCCGGTATACTCGATCGATCTCAACCAGAAAAAAAAGGTACTGGTTTAACAATCGTTAAAAATACTTTTTAAATTCTATCGAATAATCGATGATCTTTGGAAAGAAAAAAAGCAACAACAAAAAATCAATTATAATACACCGTAGGTTATAAAATAAAAAGTAGCGGAGTAATATCAATTTTTACGATTTCGTTTGATCCTAGGACGAGTGAAAAGTCATTTTGAAAATGTTACGTTTAAAGTTCGATTGTTCTCTCTTTTATATATGTAGATACGTATACTTGTATGCATATACTCGTATATTAAAATAAGAACAGAGATCTTACGAATTCGCTACATAAAAGAAATTGTAAAGAAGAATAAAAGATGAAAATTCAAACGTTATCGATCATCTATAAATTCTCACGATCTCTAGATCGGTAAAACGTTCCTATCCATATCCCCGAAGGGACCAAACGAGTAGATGGGAATCCTCTCTACGAATTTCTAATCTCCGAAACAGCAAAACGACTTTACCGTTTCGCCCGAGCAAAATGATTTTTCACTGGGGTTCCTTTTATACACTGTATATCGGCTTTACCCCGAAGGAATCGAGAACGACGATTTATCCGAAAATAGACGAGATAGAGAGGAAAAGAAGTAGAAGATGAAGGACCTTAGAGTTAGAGTAGAAGAAGAAGAAGAAGAAGGAGGTGGAGGAAGAATGAGAAGGATGTAGGTATATATGGAACGAGTGAAAAGAAGGAAGAAGAAAAAAAAAAAGAGGAAAAAAGAATCAAAATGAGAAGAAAGTTTCCTCTCGGGTAAGGACGACATAGGAGGGTAAAGTTAATTCCAGCGATTTCTACGAATTCGCAGAAATATCGTTGCCGCTTCGCTGGATATCTTGCGCATATTGGCTTCATTTGCACATTTCGTTTCATCCCCGAAGCTCTCTCTTCTCACCCTCCCACCTTTCCTTCTCCTCTTCACGTTTCTTCCATACCACTCACACGTTTCTTCTCTCAACGAACAGCTTCCCATCGTCGTCCTCGTCCTCGTCCTCTTCTTCTTCTTCAATTTTCCCCCCTAACTCACAATTTCATCCTCGCTTACGTATTTCCACTACCCTAACTTTGTACCAAGAGAGAGAGAGAGAGAGACTTTCTACGGTTACCTAATGTCGTCGTCGTCGTCGTCGTATTCCGACGCCTCTCGAAAAGCTCCCAATTTTCGACGCCTGAAAAAAAATGCCAGCCCAAGAAGAGGACTCCTATGCGAATCGTTACAAGCTGTACTCGACTCGTCGAGAGAACGAAAAGAAAAAGGAAAAAAAAACGGGAAACACAACAAGACAGCCACCTTTTTCTCGAAAAGAAAGTATCTTTGTTTCGTGTCACACAATTCTTTTCCCTTTCCAAACTTCCTTCGTTCTTTTCCTTTTATTCCCAATGCTGAAAACACGAGAATTGCAATTCAATTTATATTTATCTTAATGAAACTTTTTCTATATATATATAAATGTACTAGCCGTTCGATTCTTTACCTTTTTTTCGTTTAAATTAAAACTGTCATTCTCCTTTCCTCCCTCTTTCTTTCTTTCTTTCTTTTTCTTTCCGTTCTACGTGAAAAAGAGAATAGCGGTGGCAACGTTTTAGAATTACGAGGTCAATTTCCCTCGGCAAAACTCGAAATAAAGTCTATAGAAAAACGGAAGAAGAGTCTCTAGGAAAGAGTAACTATGACTCCGCGTGTACTTTTCTACGTTACCTACTACTAAAAGAGAGAGATTCTACCTATATTTTATTTTCTATCTCTTACTAACGTCAGCAAAAGTACTATATACGTACTTACAGTACTACACTGGTCTTTCTACACTTTTCTTTTTCTCCAGTTTCCCTCTTTTCATCTTCTCTTTCCCTCTTCTTTCCTATCTATTTCTCTCTCTCTCTCTCTATCTATCTCTATCTCTCTCATTCCCTGTACCGTTCTCGCACAAGTAAGTCTCCATCCAGTCGTTCAGCTTATCAGGAAATCCATCTCTCGCTCTGCCATCCGACGGTTGATTAAATTCAACCGGCCATACCTTTATCCCCAGAGAATCTGCTGGCATGGCCGACTTGCGCCGAAGCCGTCGAGATTATACGTGACATCGTACTGGGACTTCATATCCGTCTGTGCCATATCCGTACTTTCCTTTCGAACGAATCTTTTCTTATACGAATATATATATTTTTATTTAAAAAAAAAAAAAAAAAGAAAGAACAAAAACACACGAGATACTTTACCGAATTGAAAATTTATCAAACTCTATTATTTTCTCCCTTTTTCTTTTTTCTTTTATTTTACTACCTCTTCGTGTATCCGTTTGTTATCCAGAATCCAAGCACAGACAATACGATTTTAATTATTAATATATAAAATAAAAAATGCAGTAATAAAAAAAAGTAAGAAAAGAAATTCAAAGTTAAGGTATACATATTTTTCTATTAAAAATGAAAAACACCGAAAAATACGTTACCGAATTAAAAATTTATCTAACTTTTTATTCCTTTCTTCTTATCCATCTTTTTTCCTTACTACTCTCTTTTACGTATCTGTTTATTTTTTTCCGATCCAAGTAAATACGATTCTAATATAAGGATATAAAAAAAAAATAATAAAAGAAGAAAAACAAAAAGAAAGAAAGAAAGAAAGAAATAAATTCGAAGTAAGTGTAGTATACGTGAAATTGCAACGTTTATGAGCGACTGTTTGTACACGAGAAATTTCACTGGCTTCATAAAGCGTTCACGTAGAATCGCAGAGAGTAGTTTCTCTTGTCCGACTATTTAAACCTTTTATTCCTGCCACTCCTCCTTATTCAGTTTCTCTTTCAACATGCGGTGGTGCATCGTCCCAGCAGACCATCAACCAACTACTTTCTGAATACTCTCACTTAGCCAATAAAGACTTTCCTTTTCTCTTTCTCTTTCGACTTCGCGAAATTTATCTTTTTTCGTGTATCATTTCGTCTATCGTTTCATCTTCCTTTGGGGTCGATTAGAGTTAAGAGGGTTGAGCAAAAAAAACAAAAACGAAAGAAGAATAAAAATGTCTTTCTGTCTTCGATTCTATAATATAATACCACCCCATCCACCCTCGATTATACGATTTCTCTTCCCTTATTTTCTTTTTTTTTTTATCTCAAGTAACGAGACGAGACTGACTATAAGAGATATATTTTCTAAACGAGCGATCGCTTAAGAATAAAATATCTACTATTACGAATAAAGATAAGAGAATGAGAGAGGAAGAAAAAAAAAACAAAGAGAACAATTTTAAACGATCCTTCTGATAAAGTTTTCTTTTCATAAATGACCCGTTTTATCTTAGTCGATGAAGCGTTCTAATAAGACACCTCTTCCTCTTCCTCCTCCTACGATTCAAATCGAAGTATTAGACATTCTCTTGATGATATTAGATTGAAAATAATACAGTTTTTTTTCTAAAACGTCTATAATATCTGCAAATTTTGATCCTCCTCTTCCTCCTCCTTTCTATTCCTTTCTTCTCCCTATCCATCTTTTCAAAAAATTCGACCAAGTTTTACCTGGATATCCTCTCTCGTTTGCTCTTTACGCAGTTTTCATTTTTACGACGACAAGCGGTAAATCCACGAACGAGAAAGTCTCGTCTCGTTTTCATCCCCATTTCCTTCTCCCATATCTTTCTCGCTCTTATTCCATCACACCTCCCCCATCCGTTCTTTCTCCTCTCTCTCTTTCTCTTTCCTTCTTTAACGTTCTCTTCAACGTCCTCAACGATGATCCACGAAGCTTAATTTAAGAAAGCGCTCCGACTGAAAAGTTAACGAGCGTGTTTATCATCACATAAACGCGTTCTATGCCACGAGTTGACAAACAACGAGCTGAGAATATTATATATGAAATAGAAAGGAGAAAGAGATAGATAGATGGAGAGAGAGAGAGAGAGAGAGAGAGAGAGAGAGTGTGTGTGTACAAGTGTAATGTGTGTGCATGTACGGGAATACGTGTGTAAATGAAAGGAAATAGAGAGAGAGAAAAAGAGAGAGAGAGTGTGTGTGTGTGTGTGTGTATGTGTGTATATATATTTGTGTGTGAGTAAGAGAATAATAATATAGTTGGCCGACAAACAACGGTACCTCGTGCGTTCTCACGCCCGTAATAACGACAACCCGGGTGAGAGCTCTTTTGAAACTAGAAAGGCAAAGCTTATCTCTCGGTGCAAACGCCTAGACGAATGATAATCCTGTTCAAAACAATATAATGCTTCGTCGTTCGCCAGAAGAAAAAAAGAAATTTAATGCTACGCGAATTAATTTCATTTTAATTCGTTCAAATATTTCCGAATTGAATTTTGTAATAATTTGTGACCTAAAAATACTTTTTATTTATATATAAATGAAACGATAAGAGCGAATATTAAGATAAACAGTTTGAATTATAATTTCTTCTTTACTTCTGCCCGTTTTTCTTTTTTTTTGCAGTCCTTACAGTATCCGGATATGACGTAAGAGTAAACAGATCGCCAGTGGTGGAGGGCTGCAACGCGGTCCTATCTTGTACGGCACGAGAGGACATCAAAGAACATCTTACCGTCACTTCGTGGTTCCGAGACGACGCCATACTTTTGCCCGGAAGCACCGACACCGGTAAGTCTCCTCTCTGCATTGTCTACTGTTATTCTGATTTTTCTATGGTTCGTTACACCTCGATGAGAATAAGCTGAATTTTCCTTTGAAAATCTAAATTGTATCAAAGGAAAAGGGATGAACAAATATTGTAACGAAAAAAAAATATGTATTAAAGAAAATTCAATTCAATGAATTTTTCGTTAATTTCTTTTTTATATTTACAGTACCTTTTATATATATTTATATATTGTTTTAAATTTATGAGAAACACATACTTTTTTTCAATGCACATATTTATTCATTGGTAAACGATAAATCATTCGCATGACTTCATCGTACAAACTCAGCTACCCTTTCGTAGATATATATATTTATAGATGATATTAGATATAGATAGAAATATAGAGATAAAGATAGAGGTAGAGATATATAGGAACGCAATAATAATCGTAAACAAGTCACGAGCATTCTCACGAAACGTAATATTGATGATGCCTATGCAACTACGACGACGAGACACGACATGCCGGCTGAATGCAAGTAAGTCGAACTGAACCTCGACAATTAGATTCCTTCTTGTGGCTTATTGAGATGCCACTCTCGAACTAGAACCAACCCCTTGTACTGTTTCTAATGTTGAATAACGTCTTCGATAAAACCAATTGAAATAATAAAATTATTATTATTTTTATTCTTCTTCTTTAATTTGTTTCTTCACTCTCGTCAATTGAACTTGTAACAGTTTCCCCAACAATAAACACGTGTATAAAATATATCAAATATATTATTTGTATCCCATATCGATAAAACGACTTTAACTTTGATTGTTTCATAAATATAATAATAAAATTCAACGTTCTCAGGGTAGACCTAAACAAAGAAACAACAAAGTGAAATAGAACGTTTCAAAGTTCTAAGATTCGAAAGTGTTTTCCCCTTTTCTTTTCCGTTTGTTACAATTTCAACGATGTTCGATCTCGTTCATGGGAATGCGAAACGCGCGTTTTCGTCGAAGTCGAATACCAGAAAATAGATTGACGCTAAGGAAAAAAAAAAAAGAAATAAAACAAGAGGAAAAAGGATAACAGATATAGGAAAGACGAAAGGAGATAAAACTGTGAGCGACATACCGCGAATGTAACATCGTTCTTTTGCGACTTGCTGCTACTGAAAGAGAGAGAGAGAGAGAAAGAAAGAAAAAACGAAAAAAAGAAAATGAGTAAAACTCCGATAGAATTTCCGACGTGTATCGAGTCGAAGGAAAGAAAACGTCCTAGGGAAGCCGTGTTCCTTCACGATGTATACCTACGACCAAAGTGGGAAGCGTTATTGGAAATAGCGGTGAAAGATGTGGACGAAGGGATAGAGGGAACTGGAAAAAAAAAGGACCAAGTAAATTTCAACGACGATTCAAACAGGTTCGAGAACTAACACGAGAATATTGACTGGCTTTCGATTCTTATGTAAATATTGTCAATATTTGTATATATTATTATGAAAAGGTCGATTCGAAGTATAATATCGAACAAATGCATATAATAGCAATAATATTATTAATAAAAATGATTCCGATAAATAAATTCATAATTTACAACAAATAAGCAAAATACAAGCCATATCATTTGATTTTTCCTTTTCAAAATTCTCAAACAAACCAATTATAAAGAAAGAAATAAAAAGATACATAAAAGAACATTGGTTGATGTAAAAATCTACTTATTATGTATGCATAAAATCATAAAAACAATGTCATACACGATGTCACGATAAAGAAATCTAGATTTGTCGAATCAGTAGCACCTTAGATGTAACAAACAAGCCACTTTATAGTTTCATTTATAATCCATGTATTTTCTTTTCTTTTCTTTCCATGTCTTTATATTCAAGTTTCAGTATTTCTTTCTTTCTTTCTCTCTCTTCCTCTTTCAATATCATAAGCATTGCTAGCAGTGACTGGTACCGGTGTTGCATCACACGGAAGTGGCTTTATACTTTTAATCATAACCACCCCCGGAAATAGGTGCTCGACCCTGTTCCGCTTTTTTAGCAAGCGAAGCACTCACGAGCCGTCATCGCGAACTCTTTCACGGTCTCTAACAACTGCGAATACGAAGTGTAACGCTTTTTTTTCCTTTTTTTTTTTCTTTCTTTCCTTCTTTCTTTCTTTCTTCAGATATATACACATACGTGCATAGGTACCATACGTGCAACTCTTTCTGTTTCTGTCTATTTTTTCCTTCTTTGTCCACTTACGGTGCACCTCGTTTTCTCTTCATCTCTTGACAACGAACTCGACGTAGCTTCGATACAAAGATATCCAACTCTTTTCTTCTTTTTCTTCAGAGAAATGTTAAAAATATCTTTCCATCGTTGAACTCTCCAATGAAGAAGGATCGCTAGTGGTAGATTTTTATTATTACCATCGACTAATTTTCACTCGTATTTCGTTAATTTACAAAAAACAAATAAATAAAACTATCGTAGATATATTTAAGAAGAAGAAAAGCAAATAGAAAAAGAAAGTAAACTTATCGAGGTCATAAAAAAGAAATCTTTTCTTATCAGATGCACGAACACGTCTGTTTGTCTCTTTCCAAGCATTTTAATATTGAAAATTGCGCGGACAAACACGAGGGAATATGAAATACAGATAAGTTTTGACGCTCTCGAATATTACAGTGATACGTATACACACACACGTAAGAAAAAAAATGATATGACTATGACGAGGATTTTTCTATACGACTTGATGGCCTAGAAATATACTCAAATGAAAGAAAAATAAAAAGGAAGAAAGAAAAACCATGTAAATTCTAAAAGTCGAATGCTCGTCTTGATACATTGACCTCGTCGAAATATTCTTTTTTTCTTCTACTTTGTCAAGATAATAAACAAACAAAAAATTATTAAGAAAGATTATGTTTGTCTAACGATAAACTTGCTTCTACTTATTCTTCATTTTAGCTGCTTCATCAGAAACAAACAAACAAATGGAAATTAAGAAAAAGGGGATAAAATAACAAAAAATAGGTTAAGTAAATTAAAAATAATATCTAAATAAACAAATAAATAAATAAATAATGTTAATAATAATGATAATATTCTTTTCTCTACATTTTCTTATATAACTAAACTCCCTTGAGAGATTATCTAATAGATAAGAAGATGAAATGGCCCGAAACTTTATACATACATATATAAGAGAAGAAGAAGAAGAAGAAGAAGAAAAACAAGACCAAAAAATTGTAACTTTTAGAAAGGACGTTTGACCATAGAAAAGAATCGAAAACTTGAACAAGAGATCTCGATCGAATGATGGAACTTTGTAAAAACGTAGAGAAAGCTTCGTGTAAAATTGTGTATGCGTGTACGTACGTATACACCGTGAAAATTTTCAAAAAAACAAAGTGTACCACTTCAGGTTGGCTCGCCACAAATTATCGTACGTGGGCGCAGTAAACTCAATTTTGTTTTGCGAGAGTAACAGTTTAATGAGAAGGAAGATGGATGTGTTTTCCTGTCGAGAATTCTTTTTGCCAACGTATATACTCTCTCTCTCTCTCTCGCTCTTCACTATTTCTCTCTTTCTCTCAACGGAACATATTAACGTGTCAAGGATGAGATCATGATCGTAGAAAGATAACACGGTAACTGCCAAGTAACTCCCATTTATCAATCCACGACGACCTCATGAAAGTTTCAATGGAATTTATCGAATGCTCGTCTCTCTCTTTCTCTCTCTCTCTCTCGTCGTTCTTTCCCATCTTCTTTCCCAATCTTCTCTATTTTCTCCTTTACTTGAATAAATTCTTTTGTCGTAATTGGATATCTTGTATCATTGTTTTCTCCAAAAATCGATGTGGAATAGAGAATATTAAAACAATATTTTTTAAATATTTCAAAATAATTTTCTTAGTATTATAATTAATAATTAAATTGATTATACAATCATTAAAATAGCTGATTAACTGATATATAGATTTTACGTAGATACCATTTATACCTTTTTGTAGATAAAATATATTAATATACGTATAATCTATGCTTATATAAGTATACATATATATACTTGCATAGCTAGGTATTATAGACATTTCATTCAACCAGCTAATTTCAACAATTAGTACGAAACCGAACAGCCAATTACGAGATACCACTAAAAAACATATACCGGTGGTAAAGCTATGTTCACGTGTACCACATAGCTATATATATATATATATAATAATAATAATAATAATAATAATAATAATAATATACATAGATATGCACATACATATTATGAGATCCTTACACGTGAGAGAGAGGTTTAATTGTGTAACAGGCTGGCTTAGAGGTAAATTACTCGCGCTTATTAAAGTGGACTTTTAGTCGTCCGAGAATGAACCTACTCCCCTAACACAGAATTTTCATCGCCTTGGCGTTGACACGCGTGCGCTCAAGCACAAACAGAGACACAGAAACACACACACAAATATACAAACACTACCCAACGAACGAACGAACGAACGAACGTACGAGAAACTGGCATACTGCATACTACATATTCGTAATTCGAATGAAAAGCGAGAGAAAATGAATGAGAGAGAGAGAGAGAAAAGAGGAAAAACTCTTTACTCAGCAACGATGTAGCATCCGATTCACAATGAGATGTCAACATTGTCCGGTACCTTTTCAAATAAGAAAGGGAAAGAAAGACAGAGAAAAAGAGTAAGTGAGTGTGTTTTATAAAACGAAAGAGAGAGAGAGAGAGAGAATACGAATCGTCGACTAGTAACTATAAGAGGATAAATCTAGCACGTTTGCTAATGCATGAGAAACACTCACTTACTCCCTTTCTGTTTCTCTTTATTCGAATTCTCACCTTTCTATCTCTCCTTTAAAGTACCATCGACGCGAACGATGCGTCGTCTAAAAGGAAACTAAACAGTTCCGAGTAAAGTATATACATTAGTATATATAAACCTAGGTCATCTTACTAATGTAAGATAAGAAGAAACAGAGGACGAAAGAGAAATAAATAAACAAACGAACTTTAATTCGATTTACCAAGAATAGAACAAAGAGATGTATGTTTTTATAACATACACATACGTATTACTTTCTGTATCTGTAAATGCGTAAATATAAAAGCATTGCTTACGTATATTTATATATATGTGCAAGAGTAAAAGAAGAAAGAATAGGGAAAAGGGTGAGTTTTGAGAGAAGGAGGATGAGGTAAAGTGGTGCTTTACAAGAGATAGCTTGAGTCTAACGTACACCTGCATACACACACGCATACACACACGCATACACATACACAACACATGATACGCAAGCACGCACGTATGCATGCACGCACACGTGACGCCATCCGATTTGGATCGTCCTGTGCGCGTTCAGCCATTCATGTCCCATACATATTTATACCGCTTGGTTGCACGTAACAGGTACATATATAGATATAGATATACATATGTATGGGTATATAGTATATGTATATTTTGTATATATATATATATATATATATATATATATGGTAGAAGGGCTATCACAGAGAGAATCACCTCGTATGTCGGGGCGTGATACGTTTGTTTCGTAACTAGGTGCTGCATAGAGAGAGAGAGAGAGAGAGAGAGAGAGAGAGAATACACACGCATGTAGCATGCAAGACAGCTGCTTACCTTCCTACGAGTATGCTCGACGACGTATGCTCGCTGTTATCATCCAGCATTCTCTTGGTCCAGAGAGATTCCAACGAGAGTATGATAGAGAGAGCGAGAGAGAGAGAGGAGAGAGAGAGAGAGAGAGAGAGAGAGAGAGAGAGAGAGAAGGAACATTGTCTTTCATCAAAGCTAAAGTTTTGTTGATCCCTTATCAAGCATCTCATTAGAATCCTTTCGATTCCTGTCTAAGACAATGTATGGAGTTTGCCTCCATAAAGACGATATTTTATGAGAGAGATTCTGCTTGTTCTTTTTGTTCTCCTATCTACTCTTCTTTACGTAGTCTTTTCGAAAATGAGATCTTTAGAATGCAATAGAATTTACGTTCGATAGAAGTCTGTGTATATGTATTACGTGATGCTGCTGTTGAAAGGGATGAAATTCTTGTGAATATGAAAGAAAAGAATTTTTATGAACTATATTACAGTATGTAATTTGTTTGTATTGTATTTCAACAATATATCGTTAGTGATGTTGATTATCTATTTTAAAATACTTTTACCCCGATTCGTGATAAATAATTAGAAATATATACACATATGCATATTTTATGAAATTATATTGCATATTTTTAATTATTAAAAATGACAGAATGTTTTATTTTAATGAATTAAAGTTATCACCGTTGTTTTCATTTAATAAAATATTATATTATAAAAAAGAAAAACCACAATCTCACGCACATACGTCCGAATGTTTTTTATATTTTTATACCACCGACCTTTTTTATCGGTGTATTTTAAAAAAAACAAACCGTGTCACATAAAAATGAGAAAAAAGATAAATAAATAAAGAAGAAAAATCGAGAGAGGTATTTGAACAAACGCCTTTTCTTAAACTTTATCGCAAGCTCGCAGTCATTCGTTACGTATGCGTACCTGCTTAAATCGGAAATGTAAGTTGATGCAAAGCCACGTAGTCGACGAGTTAGTGTTAACAAACGGTGTTGTAAAGTTTACCCGGATTATTCCGATGTAACGTTTCACCCGATATACATATAAGCAGCTGAATAGATCGGGAAAGCACAGAATATAGGACAATAGAGAAGATCTAGAGAACGAGTGATGCGTATCGTATCTCCCTGCTCGCATTACCATGCGTTCAACGATGACGTCTACGACACATGACGCTCTCTGATCGACCCATCGACACATTTATCCCTTCGGTTTCTGCATTCACTTGACAAGTATACTCGATAAAAATCAAACATTTTTTTTTCTCGTTCTATTTATTTATTTTTTTTTTTTTTCTTTCTTTCTAATTCGAGCCAACCCGTTTCTATATTATATCACAATTTTAATCTATACATATAAATAAATGTTTCTATCGTATGCATTCGTAAACTATTCATCCGATTGCGATGAAATTTAGAAAATAAATAAAAGAAGAGAGCGGTCGCTTGCCGAGATGCAGTTGATTATGCATCATTATGAAATAAATCTGTCACGAGATCATATTTGAAACTCTTTCAGTTCCATGAACGCAACGAAATTTATTCGTTTCATGTACGTACAATGTCCGATTAAACAATTCTACAACTTTACGATTACCTACTATTAGATTTTGTTATCGAAAATAATATTTTATTGAAAACCTACCATGCACGGTCAAATATTAAAAAGAAATGAAAACATTCGGTTGTTGATACCGACCAAGGAATGAGAGAAAGAGGTATATTGTATAATAAAATTAAATATAAATCATTTCTTTAAAAAAAAAAATGAAAATACGAAAAATGAACGAAAAGAGTAGAAGTTCTCTGGTTCGATGAAAGAAAAAGAAATTTGATCATCGCGGTGGTCGGCATAGGATAGAAACGCGAAAAATGAGGAGATGAAAAAGAAGAAGTTCCGTAGGGAAGTCGATAAAGTGTAGATTCTCGAACATTTTCAACTACTAACGTGTACCTACAACATACGGTACTACGTGTATTCGGTAAAGGAAGTAAAAAAAGATAAAAAAGATGAGAAAATAAAAACAGAAAGAGAAAGAGAGATGAGATAGAGATCGGAACAGTTGCTCGTGGTTGAGCCTCTCTCTCTCTCTTGTATCCACCCCTCTACTCGCACGAAGTTATCCTCAACCCCCTTTCCTTTCCCTACACAGTCACCATCCTACACCGCAACAAGACGTACCAAGTTACGAGAATACGGGCTATTTATTTCTGTATTTTTATTCCGTCCGCGAAGGCGATATAAAATTGCTTCTTTCCTACAACTACTAGCATCTATTGAATCCGTCTACCGGGGTGAATCTAAAAAGAAGGGGTAGTTTCTACTCTATACCCAACGCAATTCTCTAATCTTCTTTTTTCCTTTCCCTCTCTTTCTGTTTCTTGCTTTTTCTACCTTTATCTTTCTCTTTCTTCAGGAACGTTGCTGCGTCCTTTCTCTTATTCTTCTTCTTTTTCTTTCTTTTATCGTCGTACAGACATTCCTGTACTTTCATATAACACGAGAAACCTCCTCCCCCCTAACTCGTGCGGGGAAACCGATGTCGTTGACATTTTACGAATTCCAAGAGAATCTTGTAGATCCTTGTAGATAGGAGTCCGTAAATACTGGAACGTGTGTCTCTACTCGGGATAAACGATTTTAGATATTTTCTTGAAGTAATAGGAAAGATAAAGAAAGAAGGATAAGGGAACTAATAAGAAGAATCGAAGAAATATTTGTTTGAAATTCTCGGTAGAGAAATGTTTAAAATATTAAGAGAAATTCTAGATAGTCTGTGATATATATTTTTCTTTGGCGAATTCTAAGGATAAGATGAAGAAAGAGATATACGGAGTATAGAAGAATAATATTCTTCCTATCTTCCGTATCAATTCGGGACGATGATCCTTCATCGGATTAGAATTGTCACGAGGGAAGGACGACTACGACGACGACGAGCTTCTGGTTCTACTACGATGGACGATGTTTGCGAACAATTTGGAAGGACGACGACAAACGTTGTTGGTTAGCCCTGAACGTGCTAGAACCTAGGAAACCTCTTTTTAGGAATTCCCGACGTATATTCACTTCATATGTGTGCATCGGAAAGAGTGAAAGAGAGAAAGAGAGAAAGAAAGAGAGAAGAGAAAAGAGGGAAAGAGACGTCGACCTTCATATGGTTGTTGCGTGATGAGAAAAAATTTCCTCGGGGTCATTCCTCTGACTGGTCAGAAAACGACCAAGAGAGAGAGAGAGAGAAAAAGAGAGAGGGAGAGAGAGTTTGGTGAATCGAGCATCCAACTACTACCCCTTCCCCGGTTACTGGTGCTGCCCGATGGCTGAGCTAAATTGAAAATTTCACGCCTGACGGTACACGTTCGAGCCGTGATTTGACGGGATTTCATCGACAGATGCCCGGACAATTTTGCATAACCTTTTAGATCCTTGATAACGCAAGGGTAGATAAAATATATTCACCGATAGGCTTTTTTCAAATATTCTTTATTATTTTTTAATATTAGTTCAGTGATTTTTAATATACCAAGTGAATGATTTATCAACGATTCAAATTTGTACTTTCTTCAATGATAAAATATGTTCGTTTAATATATCAATTATATGTTATATGTATTTGAATATATTTGGATGATGTTTTAGGGGGAAGATTCGTGGTAACGTCGCAAGGTGATCTTCATATAAGGGCAGTCAGACCCGAGGACGGCAGAGTCACTTACTCTTGTCTGACCCTTCACGCTTTGACTGGTGAACGAAGGAGAAGCGAATCCGCCACTTTGACGGTCACCGGTTCGTATCTCGCTCGAAGCTAATTTACTTTCATTTATGGCTACGTCTACTCGTTAAAATCGTTCACTAACCGTACATAAGTAGATACAAATAAAAAATAAAAAGACATGCTACGACGATTCGCGTACCGCTCGTATACACGCATATAAATATACATGCACATATATATATATATATATATATATATCGGTACATGTCATACACACACATACAAGATACTTCAAAATTTAATTTTGAACTTTGTTTTTGCTGCTTTTCCAGAATTCTCATTAACCCGTGCTTCTCGTTTCTTGTTAATATATATATATATATTTTTTTATTTTATTTTTTCCCCCGTTCATTCGTGAAAAAGAGGAAAAGATAAGCGTTGCTTTTAATTACATCGAAGATCCGATTACTTCTACTTTACATTTTTGTTTTTCTATTTTTTTTTCTTTGTTTTTATTTTTTTGTGTGTTTTTTCTTAATTAATGACGACACGATATCTTTTCAGAGCCCACAGGATCCATGCCACCGAGGTTGATGCAAAGATCGCAAATTGCTATCTCTGCGGAGAGCGGATCGGACGTGCATTTAACCTGTTCTGCCCAAGGAAGCCCACCACCGCAATTTACCTGGTATCGTGATGTTAACGGTTAGTTTGATTAGGGTTTAATTTATCGAATTAATGTTATGTTAAATTAATATTTTGTCTTTTCCGCTCTATGTCTCATAAATACTAATTTAATTAAAATCTACAAAATTTAACTAACATTATAATTTATAAGATATTTCATAGATAAGAGTTTGGTAATGATTAAATATATTTATTAATAAAATTGATGATTAAAATTTTCGTTAATTCATTGATTCGATCAAAATTGTCTTACATTATCTTCGCAAATTTCTCAATTTCGATTGTTATTATAGGACAACCTATACCAGTGGAATCGTTCGGTAAGATTCAACTTTGGGGTGACCTGATGCAAATTCGTCGTGTGGACGCTCAGGATGCCGGAAGGTACATTTGCCGAGCGAATAACCAACTAGGCGAACAACGAGCGGAAACGCATTTGTCGGTCACGTCCAAGTTGAATGCTAGGATTCAGCCCCGTCTACAGGTAAATTTCTTTCTCGGAGAAGAGATTTCTAAGGATTAAATGATGTACTTTTTACAATTCTTTAACTTTCTTTACAAAAGTAATCCTGAAAATTGTCGGATCGTTTTCCTCTGTTCAACGTTTACTCAAGGAATCATCCAAATACCATACGATTTTATGACGTCGATTAAATCCGAAAAGAAAACGATCTCGCAGGATCAACTTTCTCCTCTTCTTTCGCTGTTTTCTCAACGAGCTATCCTGATTGAGAAAATGAAATCGCTGAACTCACTCACATTCCCACTCTCTCTTTCTCTTTTTCTCTCTTTCTTTCTTTCTCTCTCTCTCTAGTGCAAACGTGAGAGGCATCTAAAACGTTAACCATAGCATACTGTTAGCTCGCGTGAATTCCAACAAGTACAAGTTGAACTTTAGCAAAAATAATTGAATCGTTCCGTTCTCTCGCACTCCTCGTTTCGTCTCGTATCGTCTATTGCAGGTCGTCAATTCCGGTGAAACTGCGACGATGAACTGCACGGTCGAGGGTTATCCGGTTGAGAGCGTCGAGTGGCTGCACGATGGTGTACTGGTATTGACCGCCCAGGACACGAGAATCAGATTGTTGGCTCCCATGGTACTCGTGATAGGATCCGTTGGCCGTAGAGATAAAGGGATGTATCAATGTTTGGTGAGGAGCGACAAGGAAAACGCGCAGGCAACCGCAGAATTGAAACTGGGAGGTATGTATGTATGTGTGCATGTATGGTACATCTATATGTACGTCTGTATATATGCGTGTACGATCATCGACCAAACTGATTCAATCTGAGAATTACACAAAATAACTCTGACCGAATTTTACGTCTCGACGTCCATGTCTCTAAACTCGACAAGGGAACCATAATCTACGAAGACATTTTCGTTTTCCAGATACACTTCCAGAATTGCAATACACTTTCATCGAACAAGCACTAAGACCAGGACCACCTGTGTCCTTACGATGTTCAGCAACCGGTTCGCCACCACCGTCCTTTACGTGGCTACTCGATGGTGAACCATTAAGCGAAATTGCAGCTGGGCATAGATATGCTATAGGTCAATATGTCGATCAATCTGGAGACGTTATTAGTCATCTAAACATATCGTCCACTGGAACGGAAGATGGTGGACTTTACGCTTGCGTAGCTTCCAACACATTGGCAAAAGTGGAACACGAAGCTAGATTGAATATCTATGGTAAATAAACTAGGCATACTCTTGATCGTATAAAAGAATGACATAGTTATTGAACGATCGTATGAACTTGCTAAATTTAGGACCACCCTATATCCGATCGATCGGTCCAGTACGTGCTATTGCTGGTGTGGACACAACTATAACTTGTCCCTACTCTGGGTACCCTATCACTACGGTCGAGTGGTCGCGCGGTAGTGTTGAACTGCCACTAGACATAAGACATCGCGTAGACAGCGGTGGTCACTTAACTATAGTCAACGTTGATCCACCCGATGCTGGAATTTATACTTGCAAAGTAAGAGCTCGATCAGGAGAAACTGCCAGTAGAGATATCCGGTTAACCGTAAGCAGTAAGTATCAATAATAAAATAATAATCTTCCGTATAATGAATTAAAACGATCCGATAAACATACTCCATTCTAATGAATAATTAATTATTTCTCGAATAAATAAATTCCAAATGAAAAATTTCATAGAGCTCTCTTTTTCCTAGGCCCACCGGTTATGAGTCCTTTCAACTTTCCTCCGAACTTGCAAGAAGGTAGCCGAGCTCAAGTAACATGTAGCGTCATATCCGGTGATCTTCCTATTTACTTTTCTTGGTTGAAAGATGGGGAACCTTTACCTTCTTCTCTTCGAGTAATATAAACATTCTATATTTTATAAAATATGATTAATAGTCAAAGAAATAATTAAAAATGTTTCCTATTCGTACAGATCGAAGAGAGAGGTGCCGAATTCTTTAGTCTATTGGTCTTCAAAGAACTTTCTTCTCGTCACAGTGGCAAGTATACTTGTGTAGCAACAAACAACGCTGCCAAGGTGAATCACACGGCGGAATTATTAGTCAAAGTTCCACCACAGTGGATCTTCGAACCACAGGATGTAGCAACTCTTCTTGGCAACCAGTTGAACGTTCATTGCGAGGCCAAGGGCTTTCCACCACCTCGCATCACATGGCTTCGCGCCAGAGGCAGAACTTCCAACGATTATCAACCCCTAGTTGATGGTCTCAATGGTAGACTAACCATATTATCTAATGGATCTTTATGGACAGCGTCTGCGGGACCACAAAACGAGGGACACTATCTTTGTCGTGCTAACAACGGTATTGGATCTGGATTAAGCAAAGTGATCTACGTGTCTGTACATGGTGAGTGAATATTTACTATAAAAAAAAACAGTTCTAGATATATATTTCTATCTTTGAAATTTCAACAGAACCCGCGAGATTCGAATTTCAAAGTAAAAACGTGACAATTCGTCGAGGTGAATCGGTAACGTTAGACTGTACGGTAATCGGTGACAATCCAATAGAAGTTCAATGGATGCATAATAGCGATCGATTGGATACGAATAGTCACAGGCTTAGTATAAGTCAAATAAAAACTGATAACGGTTTGAAATCTCAACTTTCTATCGGTAGTAGCGATCGACAAGATTCTGGTGTCTATAGATGTACCGCTAGCAATGCATACGGTAGAAGCGAACATCTTATCTATCTAGCTGTGCAAGGTAATATTTGCTCTTCAAATAGAAACTATTATTTTTATAGTCAAGAAAATGTAAATGTATTTATATCTATCGAACAGAGAGACCCGATCCTCCTGCCTCTCTTGAAGTTATAGAAATTGGATCACGATCTATAAGATTGTTATGGAAAAAGGCTTTCGATGGGAATAGTCCTATAAGAAATTACGTTATTCAATATCGATCTCTTAGTCATGGTATAAACGATGATTGGAATCCTGCAAAAACTCACAATGTTACATACTCGCCAGGAAATCCTAACGTTGCTAATAATGTCATACATCCAACGCAAAATGGTATATCAGTTTATCTCGTTAAGTATATCTTTATAATCAAATTTATGTATTTATCTTTCCTCGTTCGATAGGATTGTCACCGTTTGAAACAACGAGCGACGATCAAGAGGTAGCATTGGTTGGTGGACTTCATCCTGCAGTCACTTACACTTTTCGAGTATTCGCAATAAATTCTATCGATGCTAGTGCTCCTACTGAGCCTGTAGTAGCTAAGACTCAAGAAGAAGGTATTGAAATAACGTTGAAAAAATCAAAAATTAATGATTAGAATTAATTTCTTATATTTATTATTTATATCATTGAAATAGCACCTACTGAATCTCCACAAAATATCAAAGTACAATCGGCAGGACCTGGAGAGCTTGCAGTTAGCTGGCAAGTAAGTATTTAATCTAAAATCTTGACTAACGAAAAACGTTTGAGTAGAAGATTCTAATCTTAGGACATATTTCTAGCCACCTCCTAAGGAATCATGTAACGGAGACCTTTTGGGCTACATAGTAACTTGGTCGGAACATTCATCCTCGACATCGGGTGTAAATCAAAGCAAAAGCCTTACGGTGAATGGGTGGGCAACCACGAAAGTACAGCTCACTGGTCTGAGAAAATTTACCAAGTATGACGTATCTATCAGGGCTTTCAATAGCATAGCTAGTGGCCCGAGTAGCACGCCTATAGTTGGAACCACTCAAGAAGGAGGTAAAGTATTCAAATTAAAATGTTAATAAAAATAGAAGTCAAACGGATCGAAATATCTAACAAACTAAAATTGATCGAATTTAACGTAGTGCCGGAAACACCTCCTACGCAAGTCACATGCGTTGCATTGTCTTCTCAATCCGTTAAAGTATCTTGGAATGCACCACCACCTCATCAGCATGGTGGAATTATTCAAGGATATAAAGTTTATTACAGACCAGTGCCTACTGACAACAGTGAGTAGTCAAAACAAAATAACGATTTTGAAAAGTAAACCCACGAATAACTCTAATCGTTAATTATTGAATTATATCATTTCTTCAGTGGATATATCAACGGTGGGAGAAGTAAAACGGACATCAAGCGTGGAAACTTATCTTCACACTTTGTACAAGTATACAAACTACTCTATCAGAGTACTTGCATATACAGGAGCTGGCGATGGTGTATTGAGTCAACCAATTTATTGCATGACGGAAGAAGATGGTAAACTATATGACTATATACTTTTCATACAAATATTTTATATAAAATTTACATATTTCTCGGTCAACAGTCCCTGGACCTCCAGCTGGCATCAAAGCTTTAGCACTAACTGCAGAAAGTATCCTGGTATCGTGGTTACCACCTTTGCAACCTAATGGCAATGTATCCAAGTACACTATATACAGCAGAGAAGCTGGTTCCAGTAATCACAATACTCACACTATGCATGAACCTCCATCATCACCAACGGATACTTTGACCATGGAATTACGTGGTCTAACCGAGAGGTGCAAATCACTAAACTTGAACAATCAAATAAATAATCTTTCGTATAACTTTTGATACATTTTAGGCAAATATACGAATTCTGGATATCCGCAACGACTGGCCTTGGAGAAGGAGAAGCAACTACTATAGTAACTCAAACGACGGATACCAGAGCACCTGCAAGAGTAGCTTCCTTCTCGCAACTATTAAGAAGAGCTGTTAAATCATCGATCACGTTATCTTGTTTAATCGTTGGCAATCCTACACCACGTCCAATTTGGACTTATAGGAATGGTCAAGTATCAGCTGGTAGACACTACGAATTTACACCGGATGGTCATCTCCATATAAGTGGTTATTATTAGAATGACAATGTATAAAGTCAATATCAATAAATCGTAAGAAATACGACTAGTTAATAATTTCAAATTTTAGCACTGGAACAATCCGTGGCTGGAAATTATACTTGCACTGCTAAGAATCAATTTGGTGAAGATTCTGTAATCTACACATTAGTAGTTGTCATGCCGCCGAGATCACCAACTTTGGAACTTCAATATACAACAACAAATAGCATAAGACTTCGATGGTCTCATCCTGATAATGGTGGTGCTACTATTCAAGGTACCGTTTAAAAAAAAAACACATAAACTACAAAAAATCAAATAAACGAAATCAAATAAAACGTATATTCGTCATCCATAGGATACGTGTTAAGTTATAAAAGAGATCAAGGTGGTTGGGAAGAAATCGCATTATCTCCGGAACAAACCGAATTCATATTAACCGGTTTAAAGTGTGGATCATCATATTTGGCTCATTTAACTGCACATAATCGTGTTGGAACTGGAGATCCTAGTTCATTGATAAGTGCAACAACTAAGGGAACTGGTATGAAACAATATTTCATCTAAGATACTACAAATCCGACAGATTCTTCTACAGTAAACATCATTTCAGCTCCATTGCTACCGAAAGAACGAGACATCATTTCCGCGAATGGTACTTCTGTAAAACTGAACTTATTATCTTGGCCAAACGGAGGATGTTCGATTCAATACTACACCGTTGAATATCGTAAACGCGTTAACTCAGAACCATGGATCCTAGTAGCTAGTAGAGCTACCGAAAATCTCGTAATAAGAGATTTAAAAACTGCCTCTTGGTATTGTTTACGTTTAACTGCACATAACGATGCCGGATCAACGCAAACTCAAATGGAATTTGCGACAACTACATTAAGTGGAGTCAGCATTGGACCACCGAACGATCTGATCATGGAAGACGATGTGAAGAAGAGTATACCGAACCATAAAGTACTATACGTCGTTGTACCCTTAGTCTGTGCTATAATCCTCATCATATCAGCTATCATTTTAGGATATGTCATGCTCAAACGTAGCGGAAGGTGAATACCAATTAATCTATCGCACAATAAGAACAATTGCATAACGAATACTATGATTTTGTAGGACGAATTATTTGGGGGAGATTCTACCTGGTCAACAACAACAACAACAAACTGGACTTGGTTTGGTGCAACAACAACAACATCAACAACACCATCATCTATCGAGCTGTATGTCTACGGTGCAACTGAAATCTACAGCAGAACGAGACAACAGACGTAATCATCAAGTATACACAAGTTCTCCGGTGAAACAAGAAAATCATAAATCGAATGATCATGGATCAGGTACGATCTCGTTGGCTAAATAATGTTTTAAACACAGCATGATGATTCTATAATATCTTATTCGCAGAAATGTATGAAATCAGCCCATACGCAACGTTCAGCGTACCAGGAAGAGAAAATCGTTCGGTTACCACGGCAACGTTAGATTATACCATGCAATTTAAAACATTTGGTCATCTCGAGAACGAGGATATTAATAGGATCGATTACGAAAGATCTAGCGTAGATTTCGAAAGGTAATCAAACCCATACCTCCTCCTCTTTCTCCACTTTCTCCTCTTCTTCGTCTCCTTCTTCTTCTTCTTAATATTTTTGTTTTCTTCTTCTTTTCTTCTTCTATCTTTCTCTCTTATTTCTGGCTCTTTTTTTCTTTCTTTGGTTCCTCCTTCTGGTATTGCTTTCACGTACAGGTCCAAAACTCCTAGGTGGCACAAACAACGATACTTCCCGAGCATCGCCGAAGCAGAGAGCAAACTTCGTTCGAGTCGACAAGGTTCCGGCAGTGATACTTCAGGTAGTCCATGCGGAGAATGTGCTGGACCAAGTTATAGAGTACCGGTCAAGCCTTGTAGAGGTAATTCTTAATGATGATTTTTGTTTTAAACAATTATTAAATACGTGTTGTCGAGAACGATTGAAAAAATATATTAGATGATATTTTTGAAATATGAAATAAAGATCAAACTTTTTGGCAGGTTTAACAAATTTAATTCTAAATACCGAAAAAAAAAACCTAACGATTAATCGATAATATTTACAGATGTATTTTCACGAGGCGTGGAATCTAGCACGGAATCTAACAACGAAGGTTCACCATCGCTCGCGAGACGACGAAGCCGACAACCGAGCCGGTCCACTCGCAGGTAGCCAAGGTTTGTTTGTTTCCACTAGCACTCACTCCTGACTCTATGATCCTAATCTCTCACGGTCTCATAAGTTTCATGTCGATGCTAAGGAGATGTGGAAAAATTTCATTCATTCTTTTCCTTTCTTTTTCTCTTTATTTTTTCTAGTTTTTTTTTTCTCTTTTTTTTTATAATCATTAACCTATTCAATTCAACATCAAATGAAATGTTCCTTTTAACGAAAAAAACAGTAATACCAAATTCAATCATTTTTCCATGTCTTCCTTACCAAAACGAAACACGGTCCATCGGTCTTTTAACCTCGACTCAACCCTGCACGTTCTTAGTAAAATATTTCATTTTAATATCATGAAAATTCGAAGAAATAACAAAAAAGACAATTAAAGTTACATATATTTCATAAACGTGCAGGCCAGTTTCGAGGATAAAGAAAAATCGTCATTCACGCATACGCATATATCATTCATCATTTCATTATTAACACGCGCCTAATATGAAAGAAAAATTTTCATTGAATTCTACTTAAAAAAAAACAGAAAAGAAAAAAAAAGCCAAAAAAATACAATACAAAAATAGCACGAATTAGGTTCACGTCGTTGCACCCCGCCTTGGAGTCTTAACTCGTGCATACAATACATTTGCAGACTTTTCTGATCGATCATCAAGAGTTCTCAGAAAGAAAAGAAAAACAATAAAATAACCAAATGAAAAATAAAACGCAAGAAAAAATATAGAACAACACCACCGACTACCAGTTATGTTTCTCTCTCTCTCTCTCTCTCTATCTCTTTCTCTTTGCTTGTAAAAAAAAAAGGATTATAATTTAATTTTGTTCTTTGTCTTTTTCAAACTCATTACGTTCAGAACTTTCTCCACATTTTTTCCCTTTTTCTGATCTGTTATGCGTAGTTCGGTGGAGGACATGACGCTGTTGCCGCCAAGCGGGTTCAGCGACAGCCGTGAATTGAGCGATGTGGAGTGCGATCGTGACCGTGATCGTGATCATGAGCGTGAGCGTGATTGGCAGGGCCTGTCCGTCGGGGCCCGCCATGGCGGCAGCTTGGGTAGACTCCCAATTGAAGCCGTCGAAACTATGCTCGCTAGGTATCGACACGAACCTCCGTAGACCGTAGTAAGCTGACACGATGTCAATTCTCTCTCTAATATTCGAGTTAGCTATTTTTTATGTCAATTGCGTCGCGTTAATTATAATTAGCCTTAATACAAAATGAATCCTTCCTGATCAAATCCTTATATCTTCCTTATTTCTTCAAGATTTATCTTTTGCGATCTTTCGATAGTATTTGCACTTGATCGAATCGTATCCTATTGATAAACAAAAAATAAATAATGAAAAGATTTATATTCCATTATCAAGTGCTAAACTATTTCTAAGATCAATATCTTTTATAATTTCTTTAAATCCGATATTGCTAATAGATCCTTAACTCTGATCCTTAATTATTTTACGTTAAAATTTTCTTAAACCCGACGATACATAATTTACACGTGGCTAATTCTGCACGTAATAATTCATTGTTTGTGCGTTAATAATACTTATACGGAATGAAAAAATAAATTATCGTTGAAAAGTTTATGTTTCTACGATGCAGGTACCAACAAAGGAAGGAACAAGAGAGACAGGAGTTCACCATACACGTATGATCCAGATTCGTAGGCTCGACCAAGAATCTTCGTGGGACGATGTGAATGATCATCGTTTTAAACTTCATCTTTCTTTAGGAAAACGTAAAAAAAAAAAAATATAAAAATAAAAAAAAATAATTCTTTGGCCGGGTGTCTCACCGATTCCCCCTCGGATGATATTGAAATATATTAGAATAATTTCGGTTTAAGAATGTGGACACTTTTTAATTATCGTTCGTGTTCAATTAAGAGAGAAAGAAAGAAAGAAAGAATCTTAAAAGGACGATCTTTGTATCATTACTGCCATCATCACGTTGATACATTTCTTTAAATAATGCACACTTTACGTAAAATTCTATTCGGAATACGCAAGAAAACAAAATCTCGCGAATTTTAAATACGCGAATATACGTAAGGAGAAGCAATGCGATTTGGAAAGTATCAAGGTTACTTCGAAAACGAATAGACTGTTTTTTTGTTCGCAACTTATATTTGCTACTAACGATTTAAAAAGAAAAAAAAAAAGGAAAAAAAAATATACATATATATATAATTATTTAAAATAATTATATTATTATATATCGTTTTATACTTTATCAAGATCAATTTTTTAGTTTCTCGAATCTATCCACACGAGAATTCTTCCAAATACGCGTAAATATATGTGAGTGAGTATGTATGAGTAAGTTGATGGTATATTTATCATCCTCGTGACGATGATCAATCGATCAATAGATCAATCGATCAAATATGTCGTATCGATGTTAAAATATGGCCATCCCGCCATCCTTTTATTGTACAATTATAAATTATGCAATTAAAATAATAATAATAATAATAATAATAATAATAATAATAATAATAATAATAACAATAATAATAATAATAATATTTAATAATAAAAATATAATATGATATTAATAATGATAATAATAATAATGATATATAATAATAATAATAATAATAATAATATATCAATATATTCGTATGTCTAAACTCTGTATAGTTTAATCGCGTCTGTTCGTTTAACTGCTACATAATGCAGAATGTAAAAGAAATACGATTGTTAATAAACAATATTCGACGTGATCAAAATTCGAGACGAAGCTAACTCGATAACGTTGGAAGATATAATAATTATGATGATGATAATAATATAATTATCGAGCTAAGATGAATATGAAGAAGAGTGTAAATAAATAAATAATTAAATAAGTAAAATCTTCAAACACGCGATGAATGTGTATATGTAAAAGAGAAAGGGAGAAAGAGAGTAAGACAGAGAACAAAAAAAATGCACTTGTGAATTTCTCTTATCGCGACTCGCATTAAAATTATTTAAATTTTCGTTCTTTAAAAGATACGCTCTTCGAGACGAAAGAATCTAATTGAAAAAAAAAATATAAAAATAAATAAAGAATAAAATAAAATGTTACAATACTACTACTACTACTACTACTACTACTACTACTACCGACTACTTGTACGTATTATTTCAAATTAAATACGTACGAATATAATATGCATAGTCTGTTTAATTTCTGATTGAACTTTCTTGTAAAAAGAAACTAAAACAAAAGCAAAAAAAAAAATTAAGAAAACATTAAAAAAAACGAAAGAATAAAACGAAAAGACCGAACGAACGAAAAGAACACGACCATGTGAAAGATAATTTATAAGGGTATCGATAATACACAGGTATCTTTGTATGTATTTATATGTACATACAAAACGAATAGAATCCTACGAGACTGCCAAGCGTATAATATATACCATGTCTAGAAAAAATGAACGAAAAATATTGAAAAGGAAAAAGGAAGGAATGAAAAAATAAAAAAAAAATAAAAATAAAAAAAAAACACTAAAAACTGATAAAAACGAATATATGTGAAAGTTAATCGAAAACGAAAAATGCCATGAAATTTGTAGCGATCAACGTGAGGAACAACTTTGAAAACAATTGCACAATATTATGGCCAATTATACATATTTAATATACATATATATATATATAAATATATACATATTATAAATATTCAGTCCTCTTCGGTTGAGTTTAATCACTCCGATAAAGTGAGACTGAGGCGAACTAATTACGCTTATTAGTTCATTTCTGCCAAGGGATCCTTCTAATTTGCTCTAACAAGGGCAATTCGCATTCCATACATTTAAACGGAGGCATGCTCTGTATTTATGATATTCATTTTTTTGCTACAACGTGATTAAAGAAAGACATGAAATAATTTAACGTAAAAAGAAACAAACAGAAAGAGAGTGAGAAAGAGAGTGAGGAAGAGAGAAAGAGAGAGAGAGAGAGAGAGAGATAAAAGACTCGCGAATGCGCGTATATACCAAACTGCCAAAAAATGAAAGATCAATCGACGTACAAAGTTAACGATAATTATCGAAAGATACATTCTCGTTAATACGTCGATCCTATTATACTAATTTTATGTTCTAATATACAGATTTTGCATATACAATGCACAATGTGACAATTATACAGTTCCTTCGGTTTTTATCGGTAACTTTTCTATCGTAAATATCTATTAACTTATTTATAAATACATACATACATAAATATATTATGTATATGTAAGATGTTACGATCCTATTATGTATTCAACTATTTTTTATTTTACTTTTAACTTTGTACCTTTTTTTTTTTAACCATAACAAGTCTGATAACGTGTTCTCGATATATTACTATTATACTTGGAAATCATTTTTATCGACCAATTTACAAATATATTATACAACTATATATATATATATGTGTATCTCATTCAAGTGTATCGAAAAATAAAATGATTTCCACGGTCACTCTTTTCAACTACGAATCTAAGATCTCAAGAAAAGAAAAAACAAGTCGTATTATAAACTTCGATATACTACGAGTGTATTTCACGATACTATTATCCATCGACGTATTTTTAAAGTATTTTTTTTTCTTCTTCTTTTTTTTTTTTTTATTAAATATCGACTATCTCCAAACGTAAAACTCTCATATCGTAGCGTGTTACAGAGTATGCCTCTTACGTGTTTTAAAAGCCATGTATGATAAAAATAGAAATTAAGAAAACATCGATTAATATAATAATAATAATATTAATAATATTAATAATAATAATAAACAACGTAAATTTAAGTTTTATCGCGAGGGGAACGGCGAGAGGAACCACAGACATCTCTGCAGATGGTGCTCAATTATATAATATAAATGATTAATTAATTAATAAGATGATGTAAACGAAGTAACGTGATTATTTTCTAGAAAAAAAAATACTTTGTAGATACGATTCTATTACTATAATATCCAAAGATTTCGATTTCGTACGAATCTTCCTTTGAATATTTTTATTTCATCTTGTACGATATGCGTAGCAAATGTAATCCTTCTTCAATCTTTTTTTCTTCCCTATCTCTTATGTACCATTATTATTTTTATTTATTTTAAGCAAAACTGTAAACTTCACAATTAAATAAATCCTATGGGTACATACCTGTATGCGTGTTACGATCGCGTCTAACGTGAAAATACCAAAAAAAAAAAAGAAAATATAACAAAAAAAAATTGCAAAAAAAATGATCTGTGCCATAGCGTAGCTATGACGGACGAATAAACTAGTTATACACGAATTATCGTTTCAATTTTCTTCTTTTTCTTTAACCTCTGTCTCTAATTATACGTGTAACGGAAAATAAATAGTTATGATTTTTGTAAAAATAAAATAATTAAAATTGTATCTCACGTGTTCTGGTATAATTTCGATGACAAGGATGATCGGGAAGAAACTTTCTTCTAATCTTCTATGGATGTGTGTAGATAAACGTACTCGATGAGTATAGTATAACAAGCACGCACAATAATACGATGTTTACTGCTCCGAGGACTGACTGTAAATAAAGAGACAATTCAAGGTAAGTCAATGGTATATGTATTGAATAATATTTTGTTTATACTATTATACCGTCGCGGTCGAACCAAAATGAAATGAAAATGTTTATATATATATAATCTAATATATATATTCGTATATTAGGAGAGCAAAAGAACAATATGTATATTTCACTTTTTTAAAATATTAATTAATACAGCTAGGGGAATTTTTCAAAAAAAGGGGCAAATTGCGGCATTTGTTAATTAAGCTCGCCAAGAAGCGAATAATCAACTTTTTGAAATTCTAAAACAACAAAAGCAAAGGTATTGGTAAAACGCAACTTTTCAGTAACAATTTCTTATTTTTCGCTCTGTAGAACGTGAGTGACGTAGTCTCAAAGTCTGTATTCGATAACATAAATAGTATGATTGGTACAGCCATTTTGTTTATAGCGATCTATAGTATTGATCATCCACTTTTACCCTGTAAATTATTAATAAAAAATTACTCTTTATTAATATAGAAAGTCTTTGTCGAATTATAACTGACGGAGGAGAGATGAGTCGAGCACAGTAGATCACGACCGTACGCGGAGCGGGAGGGGTCGTTCGCGACAGAACGAGACCCGCTCGCAACGTAGCAAACTTGATATCGCGACTTCAAATTGGTAAAGCGATCTAAAAATTCAATATCTCGACTTCTATACTACTTAGAAAGATAATTTTTTTTTATTTTGATATATCGGAACAGAAAAAACGCAATGGCCACCTCTGTTTCTCTATATAATTAAATATTTTAAAAGTAAATTTTTTACCAAAAACTATTAGTTTCCCAGAAATAAGCAGCGATATACGAAAAAACACGACTTTTTTTCAAATTTTTTCACATTTTGATTTTAAATGCAAAAAAAAGCACATTTCTCGGAATACGCATAATGCACATCTTAATGTAGACAACTTTCCGGATCATTTGAAATTTTGTGCGCTTAGGTCGGAGCAACAGCCATTTTTAGCTCCAAAATCGGCTAGATGGACTGGACTATTACGAAATAGTATGGACTACAAAATGTACATTTTACAGAAGGTAAAAGTCTTCTGATCCTTCGTAAGTCATTGAAAAAAAATTAGGTTTGTAATCCTGAACCCTTAACCACTCGGCTATCGGCGGCTTATGGTTATAGTAGCAACACAGAGGTAGATATGTATATTCAGTTTTTTTGTAATTTTTATCGGTCAATATCTCGAAAAGGGTTGAGTATTGGAGGGTAGTTTAAATGGCGAAAATGTAGCTCTTATCAACATTTACAAGTGTGCAAAATTTCAAGGAAATCCAAGGGAGGCTGACCTTGACCTCTCCTTGTAAATTGCGAATATCTCCGAAGTAAATAGTACCGAACAATTGACTGACTACGCGGGTAAAATTGCCGCTAAAATTAATATATCGCAACGCCATCTACAACAAATTTTCGTATTATGAGAAAATCTTTTAAATAATATTTTTAATATAATATAGCAGAAAAATTGTAATCTGTATTGAATGTATTAAAAAGATATTTTTCAATGTTATCTTTCATTTTAATAACTTTTATCTGAATAAAGTATATCTTATTAATATAAATTATTGACTATCAACAGAAAGTTAAATGTCCTTTGTGGTGTCATCTAGCGGAAGAAAGTGTTACTAAAGTGCACAGAATGCAATATTATGCATCGATATTCTTAATTACGCTAGATAAGACCGTATGTCGACTAACACCAGTTTAATTTCATATTTGAAGCTTTCTCTCAGGGAATGTGCATCGTATGCATAATTAGATAAACAAAGGAATGAAAGTTGATAAATAAAATATTATTGTCAACATTTAATTCGATTGAAATTCGTACTATTCTAAATTCTATTCACGTTAGCATCACGTTTATTACTTTGACGTGTTTAGTAGGGCGTGTGTGTGAGATTCGTGTCATCGGAAAATTTAGATTAATTTTTGTTAACGAAACCGAGTGTTCAACAAAATTAATCAAAATGTGCGCAAAAATGGCTTTTCAGCACCAAGCGGGCACCGCGATGGAATGTCTGAGTGTAAGTTTTATCAGAAATAGAATTTTGTTTATTTTAAGTATATCCTTGCATGATTCATTTCAATGATATTAAATATTTCAATTGCATATTCAAATCTTGTCTTTTAAAACATCTTATTTATTAAGAAATTATTAATCATTCAAAAGGGAAGATTTAAACAAATATTTATAACATTATCTTTATATTTGTAATTATGAAATATATGACATATCCATTTTTATCTACAGATACCAATAACTTTGCATAAAGAAACGGAAGTTAATGAAAATGGAGAAGAAGTGATGAAGTGTGGATTTAAAATTGGAGGAGGAATAGACCAAGACTATCGAAAGAGTCCGCAAGGCTATACAGATAATGTATTTTAAGAATATTTTCTAAAATCATAATTGTAACGTGTAAAGTTATCTAAGTTATAAAGAAATATTACTTTTTTCAGGGTATATATGTAACCGAAGTTCACGAAGGGTCACCAGCAGCTAAGAGCGGTCTTAGAATGCATGACAAAATTCTACAATGCAACGGATATGATTTCACGATGGTCACTCATAAAAAAGCTGTCTCTTACATAAAGAAACATCCAGTATTAAACTTATTGGTAGCACGCAAAGGCGTAACCAGTACTTAAGTTGGACCAAACAAAAAATACAAAATAATATTTATTTCATATTTCATTTTGATATAAAACTCATTCATTTGAGCATCGTGTCAGATTAATATCAAATAACGAGCAACAACGTAAAACTCATCAAGGTCAGTGTTTTCAAGATAATGTATATCAGTTGATTTTGTATTAGTACGATAAGAGAAAGCAAAACTTTTGAAAATTAATTTTAACAAGAATTTTTGAAAATATGCTAATTGTTTTATGATATAAAACATCATCATATAATAACTACGGGTTGTACTAAAATCATTGAATGACACGTTGCAATGTGATGTTTTCCGTGTTCTAAAAACTTTATTCTTTGTAACAATAATTTAATTTTATTAGATAATCATGAATATTTTAAATAATTAATAAGTCTCAGTATCAGGCATACATTTATTGTTGTTATATTTTATTGTTGTTGATAAAAAAAAAGAAAATACGAATTATATGTACACTGTCTGATGTGCACCAGTAATGTTATTAATAATATGAATTTGATATGTTAAGAGAAAAATGTTCAGATTATACTACGAATATAATTGAACAAAAGAAAAAGAAATTTATACAGAATTTTAAAGAATTTTCATAATATAAAAATATGGTGCCAAATTTTCAACTTATTACAAATTTCTTACTTCTATAATTAAGTAATACTCAACAGAAATAATTACACACATATATATAAATCAAAAAATATTAAACTTATTCTACTTAATTTGATAAATAAGACAATTTACGAACTCAAGTTTTCAGCGTTGTCTCACTCAATGATACACGATTAAAAATATGCCTGAAACAGAACAAACGAAGGCCAAAGCGTTTCAATAGAATACGAACTTAATGCATTTTTAAAACCATTTTTTGAAATTTCTACGAAACGATTATAGTATCGTTATTATACTATAAAATACTCTACTTCGAAGATCGTTTACAAAAAGAAACAAATATGATGGAAATACCTAAAGTACGATTTGATTATGATTTAAAATTTTACAAGAATGCGAATAGATAATATTTGAAATTTGTTAGATCATTAGGATGCATGTAATAGATGAATTTCTAAGCATTTCATAAATTAAGAATAATTATGTTTCTTTGTAGTATAACTACATTAACACAAGAAGAAGGATGCTTCACAAACAGATTTAATAACTTTATCATCATTTATTTTAATTCCCAATTTAAAATTCTAAATCTTTGAATACTTTTATATGAACAAAAAGAAATTATATTTCTCTCTCTCTCTCTCTCTCTCTCTCTCTCTCTCTATCTCTATCTCTCTCTCTCTCTCTCTCTCTCTCTCTCTATCTCTATCTCTCTCTCTCTCTCTATCTCTATCTCTCTCTCTCTCTCTTGTTTTTATTTTTTTTTTACTGACTTTGGATACATTGCATATTATAAGTGAAAAGAAAAAAGAAAGAAAGAAAAAAAAAGAACAAAAGTTCCTGCACCAATGCGTGACTTCCTTTTCTATTTCCGATTGTAATAGTAAAGGCACTTGTAAATGCGCTGTTTCTCAATTACATCATAAATATAAACTTTAAGCCATATAACTGTGAAGACTAGTCTACGAATATCAGAACTATCAAAGTTCAGTCACAAACACACATGAAATACATTCATTATAGTGTATGATACAATGTATGTGGGAAAAAAAACTATGTAATAGAAAGTTCGTGATGATAAAAATTAGGTCCACTATTTTGGTGATGTAGAACATTGATTTCAAACAAAATATTATTTCGCATTTCGTGAACAAATGTTTACTTTTTTAGTGCTAATGTAGATACACAAAAATTTGTTTCTTTGTTAATTTTGTCGAAAGAAATTCTGTGTATAAATAATATAATATCTATATAATATATATATATATATTGCTTATGATAATTTTTTAATCTATATAGTAACTAATATTCTTATATATTTTTTATATATCACGATTATATATTTCCTTCGCAAAACTCTAAACATATAAATACTTTTTCCAAAGAACCAAAATATTAGACCTAAAGATTATGCTGAGGCAATATTGACAATTTAAAAAAAAAAAGAAAAAAGGGCCAGCTTTTAATAAATATTGTTTTTTTCAAAATGGTTGGCACAGTCAGTATATTTGCGAGTATGTATTGTAACTCCTCATATATATATATAACACACAAGATTAAGGTACAAATACCGTGTTCTTTCTTTATAACGAATTTATAAACTCTTACATTATGATTCAAGTACTCTATATTATACAACATTTCTTATTGATTTATATATTTTTTATTTTGTCACATGAATTGTAGATGAATACCGTGATGTTATTAAAAAAAATACCAAAGAAATTGTTAAAAAATATATTTTCGTCGTTCGATGCTTTCCCTATCAATTCCTTTTTATTCAAAATATTTCATATATTTCTCGATTATAAATTTTCAAAGACTTCTCGAATAAACGAAACAATTCGTAGTATTTGAATTTCGTGCCAATTGTGGATGACGCGAAACAGCAGCGTCCTCAAGCGTCGAATTTCAAACGCTTTCATGAAAATTTACCTTAAATGACGCAGCCAACGAAGAAGACGAATATAGTCGATTTCGATGACGTGTCAAAGATGCACCACGTGTATCGTATACATATGACACGTCGTTGATCAGTGTACTTCAGACGGAAGAGAGTGTTCAAAACGTAGTTCCAAGTGATATCCAAACGGTATCGTTTAGTGGACAACGGTACTTCCAGTTCTTCAATTTTATGTCCGTCCTACTAAGCTTCTATAACGTTAGAATATTTGACAAAAAGGAATTTGTTTTATTGACTACGAAATTAATACTGTGATAAAATATTTTTTGGTTAAGAAGGAAATTTAATTATCACAAACCACAATGGTGAGTAATACAATAAGAAAACAAAGAATTTTCATATTTTTTCTTCTTCATCCATATTAACTAATTTCAAAGAAAAGTTATATTAACAGAGAAATTTGTGTTTTATTTCAAGCCTGCCGCACCTAGTGCAACATCGGTTGGATCCGCGGGTCGTTCACCCAGCAAAGCTATAGCACCTAGAGCAGGTGGCAGTGGTACTGTCAGACAACGCAAAACTGCCACAGCTACATCCTCTAGAAATAGAAACACTGGTACAAGCTCTGGTGGTATGTGGAGATTTTATACGGATGATTCGCCTGGCATCAAAGTGTAAGTTACATATCTATTACTATCGTCTGACTTAACAGATTATTTGCTATAACGTATGAGTATATTTATCAAAGGAATAAATATACCATATGTTTCCTTTCTTTCTTTATGATTATTACTTGATCCAATGTTAGCAATAAGAATCTTTTCTTAATAATTAATAAATCTCTTTGAAAATTAATGATATATAATGTTTGTATATTCAGTGGTCCTGTACCGGTACTGGTTATGTCTCTCTTATTCATCGCATCCGTGTTCATGCTTCACATTTGGGGAAAGTACACCAGGTCTTAAGGATAAGAATTGTGTTAAATGGGATTACATCATAAATAAGACTTATCAGGGAGGAGGAGAAAGTTTCAACTGTACGTGTAAGATTAGCGAGAACTGTTAAACATCAATTTTGCATAAAGAGATTTGCTTTTATATCAACCATGCGAAGTGTGATTTATCATGAAATGCGTCTTCTTCGTCGAATGTGTGTCCACTTGACGAGTGTCTATTACAGACTTTTTACACCTCCTATAAGTAAATCAAAGATTCCATTTTGAAACTGCATACATTTAAAAAAAAAAAACACAAAAAAAAACAAAAACATGAGATAATAAGTTAAGTTCAATGTACAAAGGAACGTAATGTTATCTTCCTTCTTGAATCTTGTTGCAATTTATACTTAGGATATTTAATTCTTAATCTAAAAAAAAACATTCATTAAATGTACAATCTACATTATCGGAATAAACATAATTTATTCTTAACAATGTTGTTATATATTAGTTTTAAATTATAATAAAAAGAAAACCACACTGCCACGAATTTCATCGTTTAGTTTCCAAAATATCACCCCCAACTGTTTTGGTCACGTGAACCTACACCCTCTATTCACCCCCTCTCCTAATACGATAAAAAGGCGCACAAAATTTGAATTGATCTGTATACACCCTCCATCTATCCTTCAATGAATTTAAATACCCTCCTCAAAGAAAAGTACAAACAAATGAATTATATATTATTGTCTTCTGAAAGAAAAAAGAAAAAGAAAAAATCTTCAGAAGATTTTGATCATTATTTATAAAACCCTATATCATCATCGTTCGTTCCTTTTTTCTGCACTCGTGCGCATCCTATCGATTCGTAGCTCCAATATGCGCAGATTACTGTGCAACCGTTGCGCAAAATAGAGGGAGGAAAAAAAATATAAAATATAGGGGTGGATGGTGTTGGAGATACGTAGGGTTCGGTCGCGCACGCTCTTATTGCGGTCTTCAAATGATTGGAGAAGAGAGAAAGAGAGGGAAAGAACTAAAGCAAAGAGAGAGAGAGAGTGAAGGGTGAAGGGTGAATGAAAAAATGGAAAATAATAGTGTAAGTAAAAAGTGAGAAGAAAAAGGAGAGAGAGAAAGAGAAAGAAAAGAAAGTGGGTGGAAAAAAAAGAGAAAAAATATATAAAAAGTGAAAAAGAGAGAAAGAGAGAGAGAGGGTGGAAAAAAAGTAATCCAAGGAAGATATGAGAGAAAAAAAATAGTTGGGGGAAGAAGAATAGAACAAATAGTTTAAGAAAGAAGATAGGAAGTGTGTGGGTGGAGGAAAAAGTAAAAAAAAAAATAGTGTGAGAAGGAGAAAGAGAGAGAAAGAGATGAGAATATTGTGGAGCCCGCCGTCAATGTGCTCTTGTTAGTTCGAAAATGTAACACGTGATATCGTGGTACACCTCTCGTTTTAGATTCGACATTGAATTTTCGCCGGCGTTAGTCGTTCCTGTTTCTTCCTCCAACGTGGACGTAGTGTCCAAAGGGAAAATCCGCTGAGATGAGGCACACCTCGCGCGAGGTAAAATACATCTTCTATCAAATTTTTCTTACCAGTTCAATAGTTCAATTATAACATTTTTCCTTTTGTCATCTTTCTTGTTGTATCTTATTTTTTAAATACGAGTGATTCCCCTTTTATTCTATTTTTCTTCTTTTTTTTTTTCTAAATATAATTTTATTTTATTCGCTATCAATACACGCGGTATTCTTACATATTCTCTTCTTCCTCTTTCGAGAACGTATTATATTTCTTCTTCTTGTTATTATTATTAAAAAGAAATAAATGAAAATAAAAATAAAAGAATGAAATATTTCGTTCTATTATTTACTTTCTTTTTAATTACATTCTGTTCGTATGAAGTTCGTTAATATTTAAAAAACAAAACACATCTTCCCTTGGTTTAACGATCTATCATCATCATCATCATCATCACCCCCTGTTAATTCGTCACGTTTTTGATTCCTGCAATGCGACGTATGCAGATATTATAATACTTGCATATCCTACCACGGATAGAAATGATCTGTAATTCAGGGATTTTATAGTTTTTCGATAATACTTATCTAATATAAGTTCGCGCCAATATGATTAGTCGATTACGTAAATGAAAAAAAAAGAAATAAAGAAGAATGATTATTCTTGAAACATTCTGTTTAACTATGAACGAAATTTATTAATTCGTAACACAAAATAAAAAATATTAAAAATAATTATTAAAGAGGAATGTTCTTTCGTTTAATCCTAATTAAAAATAATAACAATGTTTCACAGATTCGTAGGTAATTGGTATTAAAAGAGACCAAGAGAACGATAAAGGGGTGAAGAAGGAAAAGTAGGTGGTGGTGGTGGAGGAGGAGGAGGTAGAAACGCGGTGGAGAAGCAGGAGGAAAGGGAAAAATGGCGGTGGATATTTTAGACCAGGATCATTTGGCCGTGAGCGCGATCGTTACGGTTGGAATGCAACTTGTATTCTTCACGATCGCTGCTACGTTTCAGCTGGACAAATTGACAGACTTTGCCGGGGGCACAAACTTCATCATTCTCGCCCTTCTCACTTTCTTTCTCGGCCAAGTGGGCAAGGTACTAGAAAATGCCAGACGCTAATTATAACCGATACTTTTAACTCTAGCAAGAGATGATGTGTAATTTATGCGTGTCAACGCTCGTAGGATGATATGTGCATCCATGTTATATTTATATATAAGTAATTCTGTTAATTATTATGGAAGAAAAATATCAAACTACATAACACGCAAAGTTTTTTCACTTTGCATATTTATATATAACTTTTTTTATAAAGCTCTATTGGATTTTAATAATGTTAAATATAATATAATAAACAATATATATATTTAATATTATAATATATAATTATAATAATCGGCTGATATTTAAAAATAAACATAATTTAGATGAATTTCATGAGCGAATTGAATCATTGATAAATTTCTATAAAATCAAATTATATATTTTCTTTATCGCAGACCTACGACAGCCGGCAACTTATGGTGACCGTATTTGTCTGTCTATGGGGTGTACGATTATCAGGTTATCTTCTTTACCGAATCATCAAGATTGGACGAGATAAAAGATTCGCAGATCGTAGAAGTAATGTTATTCGTTTTGCAGTCTTTTGGACCTTCCAGGTATCATTTTTTTTTTCTCTCTCTCTATTCATGTCAGATAACTAATAATTTATGAATCTATCAGAAAAGTAGATATCGAAGTGTATATGTTTTGTTTGAATAGGAAATAGTTACTGCCAACGATAGAAGCCAAGATTTTTTTTTTCCCCGACGTCGTCTCATATTTATTACATATAACGCTTTGCTATTGATTTTAAAAATTAACTGCCAAGTGGGCCGAATCTCTTATCATATTTTACTATTGATAACTGTATAAACTCTATTTTTTTTCCCCCATTTTCAGGCTGTATGGGTTTACGTAGTGAGTTTACCGGTAATAATCATAAACTCACCACGTCACAAAATCCCACCTGCGCCAAAAACGATGACCAATTTTGATAGTGCCGGTACTGGACTCTTCTTAATTGGATTAGCTGCAGAAACTTATGCCGATTTACAAAAGTTTGCTTTCAAACAGGATCCCGTAAATAATGGGAAATGGTGTAACGATGGTGAGTTGGATAATATCAAATTACACCCTTTAATGAAATTTAATTATAGATATTAATTATCGAAAATGAAATGGTCAAATTTGTAATACTATGATCATAATAATTATAGGATTATGGAGATTATCTAGGCATCCTAATTATTTCGGAGAAATCGTAGTATGGTGGGGTATCTTCGTAATATCCTTGAACGTGATTGAAGGAGCCGAATGGGTCGTTATCGCTTCTCCGATCTTTACTACGATCATCATCCTCTTCTTATCGGGTATGCCTTTGCTGGAAAAGGCCTCGGACGAGAGGTATCGAGAGTAAGTGTTTCTATTTTTAAAATATCGTTATAACAAACACTTTCGTATTACCGATAAGGTACTTCAAACTTTCTTCAAAGCTATTACTTATTGACGAGGTGGTAGTCTTTTTATAATTTAAAAACAAATCTACCTAGTATAACTAATGCTTTAAGTTTAACAACAAAATGTTAAATATAATAAAAATTTCGTTTTTAAATGAATATATCAAACTTTGAATATTATACTCGGAAGCTGAAAATTATTAACTAAACAAAAAAAATAAAGTTAGTTTAATATAAAAACAATTTCTTTTTGAATCAACTTTTAACTATGATATATTTATCGCGAATCAAAACTTTTCAACTCAGCTTACGTATATTAAATATATAAGATACTTTTAAAAAAGAAAAAATTATGAAACGAATTTAAATTAATTTTCTCTCGATGTTTATACTTTCCAGTAATGCAGAGTATCGTTATTACAAACAATCTACGTCACCATTGATACCAATTCCCCCATCGATCTACGTCGAAGTACCACGTTTCCTGAAATTTGTTCTATGCTGTGAATATCCACTTTACAATTCTTTAGACGCTAAACCACGTTCAGCAGTGACCGAATCAACGTCCATCAGCTTGGCAGCATCCACGTAGCTGTAGCTACACGCCGGACGTCCTAACTCTGAATCCGGCGTGCAATCTACGACTACGGCTACAGCCAGTACAGCCTTCTAAATAACTTTCCTAGTTAACTGTTTTTATCGATTATTATGACAGGAACGACAATACGCATTGTGTTCTTTGACTCAATCGATTCCGAGAATTTCTCATTGTTGTCTATTTTAATGACTTGTTACCTTGAAAAAAGGAAAGACTCGATGGAAGAAAAGGTGATCTATATATTGTTATTATGTCTTTAGTTACCTGAGGAATATATATGTACGTATGAATGTATGTACGAATGTATGCGTGTGTGTGTGTGTGTGTATGCATTTACGTCAAGAAAGATCTTTTTTGTCCGAAAAAAAAAATCTCCTTATCGTTGTCACGATAAATTCTTCGTATTCTCTCTCAAAGATGAGTTTCTTTTTTGATTTGATTTGTCGTATGAAGAAAAAAAAAGAGAAAGAGAGAGAGAAAGAGAGAGAGAAAGAGAGAGAGAAGGAGAAAGAAAAAAAGGAACGTTGAACGTTCTGTTATTTTAAACTTGGAAGAAAAAAACAAGTTGTCTATGGATTTTTGCTAACCGGCTGGTCCGGATATTGAATGATAAAAAAATAATGGGTTGAGATATATATATGTATACATATAGGTATATGTATATATGTATGTAATCAAAGATCATGGATAAATATGAACTAATATTACGGAATATCATCTAATGTTCCGAACATTCCGTCTAATCGCTATTTCGCCCCTTTTTCTAAGGTACAAATTAAAGATGTTTCATGATGATTATTAATCGTTGCATTACTAATTAACGCAAATGACTTTGAGATTACGGTGGTATTAAAAATGATTTATCGGGAGTAAGAACTATCTTTCGCACAGAAATCCATCCGCGATCATTGTTATTTATTCGTTTCGATGGTTAAAATAAATAATATAATTAAATGAAAAAATAAATAAATACAAGAGAATGCTATATTAATCGGCGATTAATCGAAAAAGCCAACGCAGAATAATTAAAATGAATAGCTATTGCCAGTAGTTTCGCAATTAAAAAAGAAAAAAAAGAAAAAATAAAACAATGCAATTTTCATGCATTGGTGTTGCTCAGTTTTGATCGCTTTGAGCCTCGTGTGATCGATTAGAAATTATAAAATATTTTCGTGGTAATAAAAAAGAATAGAAAAACAAATGATTAAGAAAAAAAGAAAAAATATATAAGAAACAGATAATTATTATATGCGCATAATGCGATAGCCGAATCGAAGCAATATAATTAAGAATAGTAGCAATAGAAAAGGTCGATTAAGAAATATTAAGAGTTCTAATTTTTCTAACAAAAGAAATATAAAAATATTCCTCCTCTCTGCCAATGATTAAGAAAAACAAACAAAAAAATCTCTAGCTCGTGTGTAATTGGTCGTGTTAATTCAATAATAATAATTAATTCAATAATTCATTCCGATCATTAAATAATAGCATAATAATTGTCAATTAAGTGTTCTGACGTCCGATCGGCAAGTTTCATTAATATCTCATTAAATGAAACGAAACAGAAAATTATGATAATAATAATAATAATAATAATAATTAAAAAATATTTAACATATGAAAAAAAGAAGAAGAAGAAACTTGATAAACGTAATCGCGCTACCTCGAATGCGACGGCCTCGATTTGATTTGGGACCGAATATATTTATTGTAAAAAAAACCAAAAAGAAAAGATATATACTTACGATTAATATAAAAATAAATAAATAAAAAAAAATATATATATATTATATATGCTTGGCAATGCGCACCATTCTGTCGGTGGTTCAACCATACACGCAATGGATTGATTAATTATAAAAATTTCAAAAACACGTTTAAAAAATGTGATTACGATAAAAATAATAAATAAAATCCTAGAGCTAGAGAGATAGAGAGATATTATATTCGATGTATAAATAAAATTATCTCGTTAATAGTTTTTTACCAGTACGTAATGTAGTACGTATTAAATATTTATGTACTATTTATTGTATCGCGTGATTTTTCGACTATGAATTAATATTAGTTTTTAGTAAAGAAATGCAGTAGAAAACCTTTACAACATTCTACCTATCCTATCAATGATTAAAACTATATATATATATTGATTAAAATTGTAGCAATACAAAACATATCCTTAGTAATTGAAAGAGATAGCGAATATCGTTGATCGAAAGAAAATTAAAAAAAAAAATTAAAATAAAATGAAAATGAAAATGAAAGAAAAAAAAATTAATTAAAATGCACGTACGGAAGAGAATTCGTTCGATTAGAGAATGTCGTAAAATTCCTAGATAATCTGTATTATAGATTTAAGATCGAAAAGAATGTTATTTATCTTGCCAAAATGTGAAATAAGGAAATATAGAAAGAACAAAAAAAAAAAAAAAGAAAATTACAAATTCTACAAATCGTCGTTCCTAAAGGATTTCATCACAAATCCCAAAATTGTACGATAATAAATCGTTCTTGATCAAACGAAAAAAATCACTTATCTTTGTTTTATTTAACTTAAATTATTCATTCATTCCTTTGAGAATCCTTCCCAAAAATTTAATAAAAATAATAAGAAGAATAATCATAATCATCATCATCATCATCATCATCATAGTCGCGTTGTCCATAGTTGTCGTCATTGTGTCATCACCATGGAACAATAAATTCCAAACGAGAATTTCTTAAAGATCACGTTATATTTATAAACACATTTTATTTGTTCGTATGTATATCGTTAATAAATGGTGATATAATAATGACAATGAAATGTATAGCGCCGAGCATAAAACGAGCAGTCATATTATAATTATTATTAATAATATTCCTCTTACAATAATCTTACTGTATTGGTGTGTGCCTACCTACTGTGCTGCAACTGGATGGTCTTATCCATGTGTTTTGTCACTAATTTTATATTATTTATTCGTAGTAATAATAATAATCCATAATAATTGTAACCACAGTTTTAAACGTATGCATCGTCCTAAGTATAAACATCTCCACACACTAATTTATATTTTGTTTTCCTTTCTTTTCTTTTCTTTTCCTTTCTTTCCTTTTCTTTCCTTTTATTTCTTCTTCTTTTTTTATTTTTTTTTATTTTTTCTGTTTTTTTTTTATTATTATTATTGTTGTTGGTTGTTGTTGTATTCCCCTCACGTGTAATAATCATAATCGTCATTAATAATAGTAAAGCTACTTAAATGTTAATGTATTATCTCGTGTCTTTGTGGAATATTTGCAACTACCGCTTATGCGGCAGCGCTAATAGAAAAAACTTCAATTCCCGTTCGATAACATTTAATACATCAAATGTCAGTTTCGATGAGTGAAAGACACTTTGTATTATATAAGGTTAAATTACCCTTAATGACGTTCGAGAAAAATCATCATCATCGTCATCATCATCATCATCATCATTGTAATCGTCGTCGTCATCGTCGTCGTCGTTGTAAAAAACTACAAGAAGAGATGGGAAGAAAGGATATAAAGGAATCATTGAATGAGTTTAAAAGGACAGTACAGAGTTTTGAAAAAAAGTTATTAAAAAATAAATTGTAAAAAACAACGAATGAGAGAGTGGGGTAGAGAAGGGAAGGGGAGGATAGGGATTGTGACAAAATGATAAGTGTAAAGGAAAAAAATATAAAAAAATAAAATGAACAACTTAAGGTAGATCATAAAATATCGTCGTATTCGGTCGGGTGGTCGTTCATTGTTAAAAGATAAAAAATCATAATCATAATCATAATCATAATCATAGACATAAACATAGTTGTAATAATAATTATAATAATAGTATTAATAATGCTAATAATAATAATAATATTAATAATAATAATAATAATAATAATATTAATATTAATTGTATAAAAAGAAAAAAGATAAGACAAAATACAAATGGCGCGAAGCACACGTATATCCATTTTGTGTGTATATATATATAATATATTATATGTATTATATATTATATATTATATATATACATATGTGTGAGTGTATATATATATATATAAATTTTTATTTTTTTTTTGTTTACGGTTCGCGTACACACGCACCCCGTCTCGTCCGCCGCATTTATTTAAATCGGATCTCGCGTACCGTGTTCTCTCTCTCTCTCTCTCTCTCTCTCTCTCATTATTAAAACAATCTATACAATGTACAAAAAAAGAATGAAGCTATAAGGAGAAAAGTGTGCTGTCGTAATGTGTCTCCTAAGTAAAGAATAGAAAACCTTACTTCAAAGGTAATAAAAAATATATATATATATAAAAAAAAAAAGGAAGATGTTATTACATATAAAAACAAAGTAAAATAATTAACGAACTAATAATAATAATAATAATAATAATAATAATAATAAGTTTATGGATAGAGAAAGAGAGACGTATCGTAAAGAAGACAAATATTTAAAAGAAAAAAGTAAAGCAAACTAAAAAGTAAAAGAAGAAGAAGAAGAGCTAAAATAAAAAGATCGTTTTAAAAAGAAACGATACAAAATATGATTTTCTTTTTAATACGAAATTATTTATAAACGTGAGAACGAGAGAAAAAGGAAGAGAGATAGACAAGATGTACATACACATATAATAATATTTTATAAAATACGTGTGTGGGGAGAGTAAATGAAGATAATTAAGGAAAAAAAATAAAACAAAAAAAGTAAACAAGGAAATAAGGTGGGTATAAGAGAAATATGAAAATTCACGAGAAGAGAGAGGAAAAAAGATGATGAACGATATCTGAACGCTACAACGATGATTTGCCATAAGTGTTTTAAACGACGAGAAGTGGATAAGAAATGGTTTAAAAAAAAAACAAACAAAATGGTAAAATACAAAAAAGTACAAAATAAAATCGTTTAAAAAGTAAAAAAAATAAGCGATGACGGTGATGGTACGAAGTGAGAAAGAGAGAGAGAAAGAGAGAAAGAGAGAGATATATATATTTATATGCATGTATAGTGTAATATAATGCAAGGAAGAGAAGAGGAAAGAAATAGTATAAATTATTTTAAAAGATTAAAAAAAATTCGTGGAGAAGAAGAGAACTATATAATATTTATATATAATAATTAATAATAATAATTAATAATAATAATAATAATAATAATAATTAATAATAATAATAATTACTACTAATAAAAAATTGTAAGATCGTAGAAAAGTTTTCATCCGTGCGTAACTACTTGTTCGATTTATTTAATTTACGATATTCGCTATAAGAGAGTTATTTTTTTTTGTTATGTTTTGTTTATTTTTCATACTTCTCTCGACGATCCATCATTTTTTTTATTTTTTTTTTTCATTTTTTTCTTTATCTTTTTTTTTTGCTACTAACATTTCGATCTCATGAATCGAATCGATTGAGTGATCGATCGATCGATCAATCGAACGAATGAACGGAATTATAATCATTCTTCCTTTCTCTCTCTCTCTCTCTTTCTCTCTCTTTTCTTTCTAATCATTTCTCACATTCTATCGTTCACACACTCGAGCATTAAAAACTTGTATCCTTCCCTACGCAACGAAATGTCGTACGCTTTCGATGACGCGTTTTTTTTTTTGTTTTTTAAATTTAATCATTTTTTTATTATCTTTCTTTCCTTTAATTTTTAATAATATATATCTCCTTAATTAATTAATTAATTAATTATTTTTAATTCCTTAATTCTCTCTTCTTATTCAGTCAATCCGAGATTTACTCGACGAACGAACGACTCTGTTTGCGTTTAGGCTGCTTTTGAAAAAAAAAAAGCATTGTATTTTCCCCTTCCCCGCTCCTATCTCTCACTCTCTCTCTTTTTTTTTATTTTTTCCATCTGACATTTTTTTTATCTCTTTCGTTTTTTCGAGACGGCAGTAAAATTCGATATTACACATATATTCTCTTAGAGATTGTTCGTAGATATCTTATATATATATATCGAACGGCGACATTTGAAATAAGAAAAAGAAAGTAAAAAAGAAAAGAAAATCAAAGAATTAAAAAATTAGGAGAAGAAATGAAAGTAAGGGGTAGGGAGGAAAGGAATCGTCGCGTAAAAGGGAATCCTTCTCTAATTTTATTTTTTGTTTTTTTTTTTCGTGCGCCTAAATAAAGAGAGAGACGAATCCAACTGAAGAGAGAAGAAAAAACTAGAAGAAGTAGATTGTAGAAATAGAAGTAGAACTATAAGTAGAAGTAGAAGTGGTAGAAGAAGAATACGATTACGTTGCACGAAACGCAAGGTAACTTCGCACAGCAAGGGGTCGACGCAGGAAGCGTCCCGACGACGACGGGGGGACGCAGGGAGACGCTTGGACCTCTCGTTATTACATTGTCTATCTCTCTTTCTATCACTCTTTCTCTCTCACTCTCTCTCTCTTTCTTTCTATCATTTTGTTATCTCTCTGACGAACACACACATACTAAATTTTGTTATTTTAAAAACTTCTTTTCGTGATACGATTACACTTACACGCAATTTTATTTACGCGTAATCTTCTTTACTTAAACCCCTTCCCCCTAGCGTTGATTGCATTTTGGCCACTGATAAAAAGAGATGTCACCTGCGTTTGAGGCTATTGCATTTCGATATATTGCAAAAGACCTACTTGAAATCTACTTCGACTCATGATGATAGCACGGGCACGCCCTTGATTATATCATTCACACATTCTCGCTTATTCATTCATTCATAGATTCATTCATTCATTCATTCATTCGGTCAATCTTCTCTAGCCACGTATTCTCTCTCAATCATTCATTCCCATTTTCATGTATTCTCATTCTTTCTCTGTCATAATTCTGTCTTTTTTTTTTTTTTTAAATTTCTTTCTCTCTTTTTCTCGATATCTGTCATACATTAATACACACGAGCATGCATAGAGGGTGGGAAAAAGGGACTCGGATGAATTACCGTCGCACGAATCCGTGCGTGTCCTCAAAGGGTATAGATGAGAGATATGGTGTACAACAACGTTGGATGCGATCGAACGCGTAATTATAAACGAAGTATTAACATTATACATGATTCTATTAATAATAATCTATATACGCATAAGTAGAGAGCACTGGTATTCATTAACATTTCTTTTCTTTCTCTCTCTCTCTCTGTCATTCTCCCTTCCACGCCCTTACCTTTCATCTGTTTAACTTGTCTCTCCTTCTATCATTCTACTTCTCCTAGCCTTTTAACTCTCTCTCTTTCTTAGTAATCTTCATCAGCATCATAATCATCATAATCATCATCACCATTATCATTGTCGTCGACTTCGTCTTTGTCGTCGTCGTCGTCGTCGTCGTCGTCATCATCGTCATCGTCTGTTCCTTCGAGACACGCTTACGCATTCCTATCATTCCATGCATGCACACCCACGTACACCCCTTCCCCTCCTCCCCACATGTATACATCATACACAAAAACTCTTATACCACCCAAGAAAAGAAAAGACACATGCATATTCCCAAACATACAAGAGACTCTCACTCACTCGCTCACACACACACTCACTCATTCCCTCTCTCTATCCCTCTCGATCTTTCTCTCCGTCTCTCTTTCTCCCACTCGCGAACAACACACCCTTAATTATATTCCTCTGTTAAATCCTTTCAACGAACGATTTTACTTCCTGCCGCGCAACCATCACCAACCAGCTTATTTCCCATCCTTCTCCTTTTCTTTATTCTCATCGACCTCCTTGTCCTTTTCCATTTCTTTCTCCTCCTTATCCGCCTTCTCCTTGTCACCTTCCTTCTCCTCCTTCGATTCCTTAGATTCTTTAGCCTCTTCTTTACCCTCCTTACCCTCCTCTTCCTTCTCCGGCTTGGGCAAGTGCGTGTTTATGTCCAAGGTGGTAGAAATCTCTTCCCAATCGGGGAAGCATCGTTCCTTCATACGCGAGGAGTGACCAACCAAATTGGGGCAATTTTCTAGCATGTAGTCCCTTAGATTGTAAGGTGTTTCTTTGTCGATGTAAAGAATTTGAGCGAGGTGGGCGAATGCGACAACATCCAACTGTTTCATGAAAAAGAAAAAGACGTAAACAATTATTATTATTATTATTATTATTATTGTAAGACAAATTCTGCCGATCAAGTTTTATTTCGAATATACGGATATTCATTTGGAGGAAAAAATTTGTCCAAAAAGGGTATAGACGACTATCAGAGACAACCTGACGTTCTTGAATTTGATAAAAATTGACTTAAGGTGGGAAAAACTTGTCTTGGAATTTAATTTCTTCTTTTTTTTTGATCACTTACCGTAGTCGGTTCGTCACCGAAGAAGAACGGCTTGTCAGCCAACATGTCGGAAAGGACCTTCAGATCGGCGCAACCAAATTGGGATACTTCCTCCGGTGTGTGCACGCCCATACCCTGAGCCTTCACTTTCCTCGCACCCTGTAATAAAGCCCACTACATTTCACTACAGACGGTCGCGATTCTTTGTTCTCTACACTGAATTCTATTGAATTGTGTTTCTTCCAGATCTCTTTTTAGCAATACCACATAACCACCCTCCTTCCCTTCGTCCCTCCGCATACAGGTAAATACAACAAATAACAAAACGCTCTCCTCCAAGAGCATTTCTTTTGCGAATATGCGGATAGGACGAAGTGGGGAATTCGAAAATCGACGTTAAAAAATAGGACAATTACAAACAATTTGAATTCTTTCTCACTTTCTATTATCCTAAAAAAAAAATTAAAAAAAAATACCACAACAAACATGTCTAATTTCTAAGACATCGACATACATGCCAAATATATTAAAATATTTACACACCTTTAAACACACATCGTCCGAATATAACAAAAAATGAATCTTACCTTACGACCGAACGTAAACTTGAAGAAGAAATTAAGAATTCCAGTAGGAATGCGTGTCCCAAGGGCGTGCTGCAGATTGAGCTTGTATCCCTTCAAAACTTGATCCATGTTCTTGGTACGCCAGCATGTAACTGCCCAAACCAAATGATTTTCTATCATTGATATCATCGCGTGAGATACGCTTCGTTGTTCCGACGTCAAAGCAGCATCTAAATCCTTTCCAAACTTAGAGGTAAGCTCGCGAATGATAATCGTGCTATCAGCGATCTCTTCACCGTTAAGCTCAATGAATGGTAACTGGCCCTTCTTCGAACGGAATTTCATCTTGTGATCGACGTTCTGTAAAATAGAAGAAGAAAAAAGTGTATTAATAAAAAAGAGAAAAAGAAGAAGAAGAAGAAGAAGAAAGGAAGGAAGACAAAATTACCATCGTTATTTTCCACCTTTTGGAAACAATACGAAAGACAATCTCGTCCCCTTTTTTCTTGGAATTGTCTTATCTGATTTATGCTCGGGACAGTGGTTAACAGAAGTTTCGAATACAATAGAACTTTCGATCTATATCAAAACGACCTCGTTTCGCGATATTCTTTTGCAAAATTGAAACCCTCCCTTCCTCCCTCACTCCCTACGTTCCCTCTACGATGGCTCTAATGATTCAATCAAAAATGGAATGAAATAAATTTTCTAATCAAATGAATGGTATATATATATACGAGTGTATATATATCAAGATTAATCTGGTTTACAAAGATTGGATGGAATAGTTTTCCTTGATTGCTTATTGATATAATATACTTCCATAGTAGAAAACATAGTTTCTTTATATTCGAAAAATATTACTTTATATATATACGAATATCAAATAAATATACGTAGAATAAAACCATATCGATGTAACGGTTTGAAAAACTTCAAAAATGATAGACTAAAAAGGGAAACCTCGCCACCTGTGTTAGTAACGAGCTTCGGAAAATCTACATTTCTATTTATAAAGTCACGCGCGTGAAATGCATAGACTTCCTCCAGTAAACGAGAAGAACTATAACTTGGTTTAGTCGAGTCGAGTCGAGTCGAGTCAGCACCGTAGTTGCATCAGCAACGATGTCCTTTCTTAGAACTTATCAAAAGGAGTGTGCAAGTATGGGCACCTGTTCATTTTCCTATCTCTATTAATATTTTTCTACCAATCTATCGTTCGACCAAACTATATAATATATACATCCTTCCTTTGCCAGAAGTAATTCTATTCTCGGAAATGAATTTTTGTTAATAACGCATAAGAAATGATATGCGAAATCAGCTTATGCTGATTTGCAACTCGTTAAATCGGATCAAAGGAATATGAAAGACACCTGCTGGTTTCTAAAATAACCATCTATTACCGTCAATAACATTCGAATACGTTTATTATCATCATCATCATCATCATCATCATCAAAGAGTATATTCAAGAATCTTTAAGATATATTTGCTATTACTATATCAAGATCTAAACAGTTTATACTTCAGATTTCAATTCTATGATATACGATTACAAACAAAAGTACTTGAAATAAGTTATAAAGAATAAATTCAAATCAAGTATAACACATTTTAAGATCAATTTAACGATACAATAATAATCATTGTCATCTCGTAAAAGATTCAGACAGGATTAAATGGAAAAAGTTAGATACGTTGGACTAAACCCATTGACATTCTAGACTAGCCGTAAGCAACGTTTCGAAAACTTAGAAAGATCGCTTTATCGAGTCCCCCTTTAGTAAGAGAAAAGCTTATCGATCGTTAAAGGGGGAAGTTTCACCCCCATCATATCTCTGTTTCTTTCTTTTTTCTTTCTCCATTCGACCGGCATAAACCTTTACGACGAGTCTCTCGGTTTTGAAGCCCACAGGACGTAGAATTCTCATGTCGCTTCTTCTTTTCCTTTCCCTCCCTCATCCTCATCTACATCCTCTTTCCCTCTTTAGTCACTCCGAAAAAGAGAGAGAAAAAAACAAAGTCGAACACGGATCGGTTTTATGTTAGAGGCGTGAGCCCCACCCTGGAAGCTGCGACATGTAAATGTATGTGTACTACGCGTACCTATAGCACTGATACTATGAAATTGGTAGAGTATATATGTGTGTGTGTGTGTGTGCGTGTACAGTATATCCGATGATTTTATGTATTGGTGTGCATGAAAGTTATACGTGGTGGTGATAATGGCGATGATGGAGTCGAACGACTCCCGAGGTGCGATGCGTCCTTCTCTTTCTCTTTTTCTCTCTCTCACTCTCTCTATCTCTCTCTTTTTCTCTTTTTTTTCTCTTATAGGCTTCTCTCTTTCTGCAATGGCGTGTACCAGCAGCAACGGTGTCGACGAATAACAGCCGGGTGGGGTTGAATAAACGGCGAACGAAGAGACGCGTGCGCGCGTGCATAAACGAGAAAGAATGAGAGAGAAAGATAGAGAAGGGGGTGGGCGAAGTCGAACGGTAAGGGGAACAAGAAAGCCACGGAAGTTAAGGGGAGGGAAGAAAGAGAGAAGGGAGAGGAAAAGAGAGAGGGAAAGAGAAATCAGTAGCGTCGGTATTATTTCTCGAGTATCGACGGGGGTGGTGACGAACTTTTGCAAAAAAGAAAAAAAAAAAAGAAGGAAAATTCTTCTACCTTTTTTTTGCTTCTCTCTCTCTCACTCTCTGGTTTTCTCTTTCTATCCCGTCAATAAAATTGATTCGAAACTAAATCGTTCACGTCGATCGTTTCACGGTTATCTTCGCAAATTGCAATACTTCTCTCTCTTTCTCTCCTTCCTTTCGATACACCTAATTCGACGATCGGCTATTTTCGTTTCTCTTTGAATCTCGAAAATAACCGAGGGATAAAATCGACAATTACGAAAACGAAGCAAACATTATTCTCACAGAGAGAGAGAGAAAGAGAAAAGCTATATATAAAAGGAAAATGAAAATCGAGATAAAAATTTGCAATCAACGAGATAAGGATTTTACCAATTTTGGCAAACGAACTGATTGCGAGAGAAAAAGAGATAGAAAAAATAGGATGGGAGTGAGTTGGAGGAAGAAAAAATAATAAAAAGTATCATTTCTTTCGTTTATAAAAATTGAACGTTATTATTCGTCGGACAGACACTAGTTTTTTATAAAAAAAAAAAAAAAATACGAACGATATGTTTCTTTATCTCTTTTAGAATTTTCTAGTTTTCTCCATTCTGTCACTTTCTATCGGTTATGTTCTTTTATGCGAAAGATCGACAACGAGAAGAGGTCCCATGAATACCGTCGTGATGCTTCGAGGCACCCTTGCCAAGAGAGACGATGTAAGAAAAGGAAACGAGAAAAAGTCGAGGAAAAATACAAAAAAAAAGAAGAAGAAGAAAATAGAGTGAGAGGAGAGAGAAAGAAGAAGAGAAAAAGGTTCTTTCACCTGTCGACCATTCCTCCCTAAAAAGGAAAATGCTCGAAGAAAGAAAATGCCCTCGGGAAACGATCCTAACGATACTCTCTCTTTCCTCTTTTTTCTATGTATTTATCTCTCTCTCTCTGCCTCTTTCACTAAAACCAACGAATTCCATTCTCCATTTTATCATCCCCCGAAACATCACCGAGTAAGCCCATCCACGATTTTCACCAGCACCCACCACCCTCGCACCAGATCCAGCCGTTATCTTTCGAAATCAACCCCTCCTGAACACAGCCATCTTACCGACCATAAATTTTCTCTCTATCTCTTCCTACTTCTCTCTTGTTTTCACGATTTTAAGAAAGTACGGAAAAGGGGTAAGATCTTACATCGGTAATAGTAATAGTAAAAGTAGTAGCAGTAGTAGTGGTAGTGATAGTAGTAATAGTAAGAGGAAAGTAAGGGTAAAAAGACGAGGAAAACGTTTCGTAGACCTCGCCTTTTCGACTCAAATGAGAATAACTCGAGTAAGCATGTATCTCTCTCTGTTTCTCTTACACTCTCTCATACAAGTCTGTATATGTATACATGAGAAAAAAGGGGAAGCTATGGAAAGTAGGAGAAAGAGAGAGAAGAAAAGATAAATATAGTAGGAACGCGTGCAGCAAGTAAAAGAGAGAGAGAGAGAGAGAGAGAGGGAGAGAAGGGAGAGAGTAAGGGTGGTTGGGTGGGTGGAAGGGAGAAGAAACGCGCAGAGGACGATGAACTCTCGCAGTAGGCAGCTTCCGTCGCTTGGCAACGTCCCCTCTCTCACAAACTAATACACACACACACATCATACTACACCACACACAGAGTGGATAAATCTATTGGTAGTGGTAGAGATCGGTAGTAGTGTATCCTCATCTGTGTTGGTAAACGTAATGGTAGTTGTTAGTACTGCTACCGGTGGTGGTTCGCATCGTTGTCATCGTCGTCGTCAGTTTGTGCGCTGGTATTGATCGTCGAGATGCTGCCTAAGCTCTCTCTCTCTCTCTCTCTTTCTCTCGTTCTTACTCTCTCGTGCAGCTCAGCACAGAGAATGGAACACAGAGTGGCGGCACAGCTTCCCTAAAGGAGCCATACACGGATCAGCCGGCCGAAAACGAAAGCGTTCGCGTTTACTGCACTAACTATCTATATTAAGAAAAGATCTTTTTTCTTTTTTTTTTGTTATTAATCAAATAAAGTGTCAGCGAGATATATGACATTTTTCCGATCACTCGTTTAAACGAGTAACATTCGTTTTGATATCCAATCTTTTTAATAGTCGAGTCTATAATAACGATAAATGAAACTAAATATATATATTTGAAATTGTTTGAAATAAAAATGATAGGTAATATGTATCATAAATCATCTTCAGTAATTTAAATCCTACGCATTTAGGAAGAGTTAAGCTTCGTGATTCCTAGTGATCGTAACAACCCAGAGTCGGTCCATTTGCGCTTGGTCCATCGTTAACCAGCTAAAAGAGAAAGAGAGAAAAGAGAGAAGTCGATGAACGGATCCGTCCATCCGTCCGTCTTATCCGTCCATCTCTATCAGTGATGCTCGTTAGGCATCAACCGAACGAATCCTGTCAAAGTTACCATACGTATATTTTGCCGGTAAACACGTGATTGCATTCATGCATGTAGTATGTATGTAGATAGGAATATATACGTGAATACACACACAAACAAAAGTAAAAGGAATACACGGTCTTTAGGCGTGTTCTCTCGGCAAATGAATAATAATTTTGCTTAATGAACGAAGGCTCATAAGGAAACCACTACCAATAAGTAGGATAATAAATCTTAATGCCTAACAGAATACCTTTTACTATTTGTACTATACTATATCTTTACTATCAATACTATTACTATTCCAGTAATAGAGACTGTACTCTGTTGCTGCTAATTCTCGATTCCCCGTAATAGTGCGGGGAAACTTATCCCTTTTCAGTATCAACCGGGTTTCATAGTTTTAAGCCGGATCATGGCTACTCTGTAACTCGATTAATGCCATTGCCCGGATAATTTCGTATCTGAACGTTCGAACGTAAATGCGTTTACAATTACCCTACGATAAGTAGATGCATACGATACTATACGTTTAAAACCGACGAAATACGATTCGATAACATGTTGCAAAACGTAAATCCCTTCTCACCCCCGACAATATAGATATACTCTTTCATCAACTATTTCCTATACCAATTGAATGTTATAAGATTTTGACAAGCATGTTAAATAATTAATTACTAAAAAGACATTTATATTTCAAAAGAAAAATTGTTTGATTGAATGAAATTATTCGATGAATCAGTTCGATAAAATCAGTCAACGAATCGAATCGTGGAAAAGAATAAAAGAACTGTCTCTCTTTCTCTCTCTCTCCCTCTTTTTTCTCTCATTAAAAGAAAACATTATCTTTTATAAGACGTAGGAAATAAATTGATGTGCATAAAACGATATACATAAGCAACGATCAAGTTAATCAATTGCAAAGGCACACAAAGTGGTCGCACCACTCGAGAAATGGATTGTAGACAACGAGACTAGAGTTCCGTCTTTCGTTATCTTGCACAACGTGGGACGACCATCTCATCTCATCTCATCCCATCACCATCCCATCTCATCCTATTCCATCCCGTCCCGTCCCATCCCATTCTATCCAGTCAGCCAGCAATCCAGCAATCCAGCAAACCGCGTTGCTGGACTCGAGTGCACCACGCTCTTCCTTCTTCATCTTCTCGCGCATAATGCGAATCTGAAAAGCCTATGAATCTAAATTGCGTGTGGAAGAAGAAAATTGGACCGAGTGAGCGAGTAACCGAGCAAACGAACAACCACCACCAACAGACATCCTCCTCCCGTCGTCATGCCGTCATTACACTCTAGTCTGACTTCCTTCTCCTTACCCTCGCTCCGAATTCCGATCCAGCAATCATGCGATTAAATTTTAACGTGGGTTTATATATAGTCGAGGGCTACACATACACACACACACACATAGAGATTGATAGACCTTTCTTGCGATTTAAACGAACGTTCAGGAGGATCACAGTGATCAGTTATTCTCTTTCTCTTTGTCTCTGTCCTTTTTTCTTTTTTCTTTTTTTTTCTTCTCTATCTGTACTTCTGTCCCTTTCTCTCGGTCTCTCTTATATACGCGTTAATCGTAGGGAATGTCAGTTTCGTCATTGTCCGTCGTGTTTCGCGCGCGCACAGCATAAGCACAATGCAACGACGACGACGACGATGATGAGGACGACGAGGACAGTTGCGTGTTCGATGCACCGTGAGTACGAATGACAAGAGTAAAGAGAGAAAGAGAGAAAGAGGATAAGTGAGGGAGAAGGGGGAAAGAGGATGTACCTTTAAATGCCGTCGTGGGAACGTCACGTTCTGCCAGAAGTAAAGCCGATAAACGGCCTGGCCTTGTTGATTCTCATTTTCATCTTCATCCAACTCGTCGAATATACATGCGTGCATATATAAATACATTTGTATGTACACGAAACAAAAATAGAATAGTTTAATATGCTCTCTATCTATTTTTTTATTTGTAAGATTTCATTTAAAACTAGCACCGTCGAGTTTAATCAACAAATTTGACGCGTGTTTAGGTGTCGCGGGAACGCGAATAAACACCCAGTGGATATTTTAGCGAATGTTTTTTGTTTCTTCTTTATTTCTATTTTAAATCAGAAGTCTTCAGGATAAGAAAAAAAAGAATCTGACGAATTTCGGACGAAAACGTTTGAGGACATCGGTCGTAATTAACGTCTGGTCCTATTTCACATGGGTGAAGAAACTTGTATTACGAAAACAATCTTCATGCTCGTATGTGTGTGTAGTATTATACAGATATAAAAAAAAGGAAAAAAGAAGAACGAGATAAAGAGAGAATCAAGGAGAAGAGATAGATTTTCGTTACGTTAAGTACTTCCTAAGTAGAGATAAAGGAAACGTAGGCGTGCATTTGCCATTGTCCGTTACTCGTACGAAGATATTTTTAAATAACCAGCTCTTTTATCTTTCGATTCGATCGCTCGTTTACATCGAAACCAATTACCGCGCTTAACTTTGAATTACATCGGCATTATCCATACGTTTAGGTTGAATATCTTGTTACTCTCGTATAAACTATAGTATTAAACATTATATATGCATATATAGATACACGTACGGTATAAACTATATATATGTTTAAAAAGAGAGGTGGGAGAGAGTGTAGGGAGGGAGGAGCGGAGAATAGATTTAAATATGCAAGCTATGCGAGCATGGAGCATTATGGAGAGAAAATCGATATAATTCAATATGCGTGTACACGGATCTATATTCGCAAGTCCACGATTATTATACAATCACGAACACGTAGATACATACGTGTTCTATATTTATTGTTCACAAGTATGCATGATAATCGAGGATAGAGAGGAATTGGAGGAATATTTTGCACGTCTGCACGTTTCGATGGTTTCACCAAAGAAGATAGAGAAAGTATATACGTACGTGCATGTATACGTTTATTGATGTATTTAATTTGGAAGATAAAGATGATGATGATGATGATGATGATGATGATGATGACGATAAAAATATTTTACGAGATGCTTCGGTTATTTCTTTCCTCCTCCTCGAAGAAAAAATATTCTTATACCAATTTTCGCGAATTGAAAATTACGATAGAAAGTCGAATACATGCTCAGTTAGTTGATAACACATATAACTGAGAAGAATTCTCGTAATTACGATAAACGAGCACGTACATATATACCTATACGTGTGAAGAACATTCAGCTATCTTATTCAGAAATCGTTAGCGATCTCTCAAGAAAGAAACACGTGACGCGACGACGAAGAGTATGTTATCAATCAATTATGTTTCAAGAATGTATCGTTACGTACCGTCCCACGCAACATGAGAGAAACATACTTGACGAATTATTGTTCAAATCCCTATCTTTCTCTCTCTCTCTCTTTCCTTCTCTTTCTCTTTCGTTCTCATGAAATAATCATTAAATCTCTACTTTAACTTTTAATACATAATTTCCCAACTTTCAATACACTCATCGTAGTTTTTGTTAGGAATATTGAAAACAATATTAAATTTATTAAAAATTCACGAAATATTTTTATAATAAGAACGATGATTACAAATTAGGATATAAGATTGGTAGTTAGCGCCATGTAAAACCGGATATCACGGTATATCACATCCTCTCAACTATCCAATCACCATTACTAGAGAGATACACCGTTAATCCATGGAAAAGTGTAAGCTAATCGATATGCATGCATGTTGTCTACATTGCGTAATATGGCAAACGACGAAGGAGAACGCAGGAAACGCGAACTATTTTTTTTTTGTCTCGTCCACTTATTCTCTCCTCCTCTTTCAACCCCCGGTTTTTTTTTTTCTCTTCATCGTAAAGGTGTAAGGAAATCAACTAACGGACGGACGGACGGTCGGACGGATTCGTTACCGATTACACCAAAGAAAAATAAAGGTTGCTTCATATATTTATATTTAATTAACGTTCCTCTTATATGCAATACATGCGCTTTTGTATGTCGCGTACATGTTTGCAAAGATGTATGGAAATGAATATGCGTGTTCTAGATTACATATTATAGTGTATAGAAAAGACGCATATTAGAAATCTCGGCAAAGGTGTTAGAGAAAATCGTACAGTTGGATTGGCGGATAATGGTGCTGCTGGCTCGTTTACGAGATTTTCCAGTTCCACTTCCGCGCTTCTAAGTTTTCGAGCGTGTTTGCTTGAAATAACAGGATAAATGAATAAGAGAGAAAAAAAATAAATAAAGAAAAAAAAGGAGAACAAGAGAGAAAGAGAGAGAGAGAATCCGGTCACGAAAGTTATTTTCATTTAAATAAATGCGTAATATAATGTTCACAATATAATATGAAAACATTCTTCTTGTAATTTCATTTACATGATTAATGTTATACAAAGTTTTCGTAATATTGCTAATTGTTAATTAACATTTTTTTAAAAATGTAATAGACATTAAAAGTACTTTTAAAAAATGCAACATTATTTAAGAGGATTCTGAATATACATGAATCCTAAATGCAGAAGTCATCTAAAAAAAAAAAAAATAAAAATCATTGCATGGAACTGGAAGTTTAAGCGAAGAACAGTTCTCGAAGATCATCGTTGGTCTAAAACATTACGATAAATGTTCATATTGTTTTAAAATTTAAAACAACCACGAAGGAAACTTCATAAGATTAAAGACGAGCATTGAACTTTATCTCGATTTACTTCCTCTAACTTCATTCTCCGTTACTGTTTCTCTTGACAAGAGAATGTAAGAAAGAAATAAAGGAAGAAAGAGAGAAAAGATAAGAGAAAATAAGCTTACCTTCGTCTGGGCATGGTGCCAAGGAAATTACGCGAATTTTCACCTTTGACCTTCGACGACTATACGTAACACCGGCGTCTCGCATAGAATAGTTACAATACTGAACTACTACTATTACTAGTAGTAATAGTAGTAGTAGTAACAGTAGTAGTGATGAGTGTTTCGCGTGGAACTTGATTTAGACGGCTATATGCATGTACGTATATATGTATGTGTTGTATATGAGGACACATACGTCATAGCTTTCGCATCTTTTCATCCCGAGGCGGAAACGATCGACGACGACGACGACGACGACGACGACGACGACGACGACGACGAAGGTAGGCTTGAAATGAAAGAGGAAAGAAGAGGAAACGGTGAAAGGGGAGGAGGGAAGGAGGACAACACACGTGTTACACACCCAACCTCGGCATGCAGTCCGAGCCATTGGATACGTCGATACGTTGAGGTAGGCCGGCCACCGACCTCTCTTTTTCTCTTTCGTTCTTCTACCATCTCTCTTTCTCTCTCTCTCTTTCTATCCTACTACTAATGCTTCTTCTAATTCTCTTTAGAACCCTTTCTTTACCTCTATCTTTCTTTATCCTCTTTCACGTTCTCTTTTACCACCGTTGAATTATTCGATCATTGAACTCTACCCGCCTACGAAGTTTCTTTTTTATCTTTTTCTTCTAATCTCTAAAATCGTGTCTTTTTAAGTATACAGACAAATGTTTCATTTGTTAGATGTTTTTATTTTATAACGACCATAATCATCGAAAGTAACGAGAGATTATTTCTAAGAAAACAACAGGTGGGTGGTATGATTAATTTTATATAGAAATAAATAATTATATTTTTGTTAATAAGGGTCAACCATAATTAATTACCACGACTAATAATACTAGCATAACGTGAATGTTTCTTCTGTTTTTTCCTTTTTGGATAGTAGAACTACCGTATAATTTTGTCTCTTTTTTTTTTGTTATCGATACTTCAAAATTGCAATGATTTTCACATTATGCATACGTATGCGCATACATATGTAAGTATGTACTTATGCGCAATGAACTAAAAGAGACTCGGACAGGTTTATCGCTATTGTCGTCGTCTTCCTCAATTTCGAACATGCGATCCACCCACGCGAAGAATCTTTTGTGCCTTTCTCGGAAAACTAAAGACTTATCGTGTCTCTCGGCACGATGCACATCCACCTACCTAAACCTCCTACCCCACCACGCCGCATCATTCTTTTTCCTTTTTCTCTTTACTCTTTCCCTTGTTCTTTCTCTCTTACATTTTCAAACAATCGATGCGAAGATCGTAGAAGATGTTTTTGTAAACACTTGAATGCATTCGCGTGGTGCATCAAAGTAAAGTACTCTACATCTCTCTCTCTCTCTCTCTCTCACTCTTTCTCTCATACGATGGGCATCGAGCCAAGAAAACTTGTCTTCTCGTTGTGCAAACTGTACTTATGAATGCACATACGACGACACCTCCTTTCTTCAGATCGAAATTAGTAATAAAATTAGTTATACCCCCCATACGAATATCAAACATATTTTAAATATATTTATATGAAATATTTTTTCTGAGTCATGCATATAAGTGGATTGTAAAAGAAAAAGAAGGGATACGAATGATACGTTTTATTAAATTTGAGAGATAAGTGCATAACTAACTAGTTGTACATAAACAAAAAAATTAGTCGATATTAATTTATAATAACTTCCATCAAGCTTGTAATGAAATTATCAAATAAAGAAAGAAAAAGAGAGAAACTTTTTATTTTTTTTTCTTATAATATCGTATTATAATATTCTCTTATCACGAAACCTTCGATCTCATACCCTTTCTGAACTCTTCTTCTACCGCGTGCAGAAATATTATTTAAAATATAAAAATAAAAACGAGAGAGAGAGAGAGAAACCGTAACACGTGTTTGTCGAAGAAAATCGAATATGCTTATCTTTTCTTACGACTATAGATAGTACACACACGTATAGTATATAATACTCATACTTGTACACACATAAATCATCCTATCATTTTTTTTTCTCTCTCTCTCTTTCTTTCTTTCTCTCCCACTTTTCTTTTTTTCTCTCTCTTTCTCACCCTCAGAAGTCTCCCTTTTTCCCACGTTAATTCTTCGACGATTCACGCGACACGTGTTTAGTCCTCGAACCTTTCTCATACCAGACGATAAGTCTCCAAGTCATCTAAACTCTCTCTCTCTCTCTCTCTCTTTCTGTCTTTATTTCTTCCGTCTAGCACATACACCAAGTTAAAGCTCAACTCTCACAGTCTAAATATAATTCAGATCTTCTATAATTATCCGGTCGAGATCGATAAAAATACCATCACATTGGCAACGCTGGGATAAAATTATCTTGACACTTGCTATCGATATATATTCCTATCTCTATTTCTCTTATTATCTTTCCCCCTCTTTCTATCTTTCTTGTATTATTTCTTCTTCTTCTTTTTCTTCTTATATTCTAAATTTTCCTCTCTGTCTTTCATTTATTCTTTTCTTTCTTTCTATTTGCGCTCGTGCATCGAAACAATGAGAGCACTGTCTTTACAAAGTCGATAACCCGCTTCGAAGTGATACGATACTCGCTCTAACTCTCTCATACAACAAACGGCACACGAAGGAAACAGCTCGTTTCAAAAAGAGTTGGAAAAAGGAAGGGGTTAAACACAACTGGGCACACGATTATGGCATCGTTCAATGATATCTCCGATAACAGGCTTCAAGCGAATGTAAACTGAAATATATATGAAAGGGTGGTGTTTAAATTTCAAATAATATTTGAATTTTTATACAAAAGCAAAACTAGACAAATAATAATAACAATCCAAAGGGGGAAAAGGGGGTTGTTAATTTGAATAAAAAAAAAGTCCGTACGTGTTTCTTCGCGAAAAATATCAAATTTTGTTATTATAACATAAGACTTATCTGATAAACGATACAGTTACCATTTTGTCACATGAGAATAACAAGTATTCGTTGACACTAATGGACTTTTCATTTAACTTAATAAAATCATTTGAAACTTGTTATTAAAAAGAAGAAAAAAAAAGATCGATAAAAATTTACGATGATCGTTGATTTTTTTAAAATATTTCTATAAATAATTGAAATATTTGTATCGACTGATTAGGTCATCCTATATCTGAGCACAATTACTTACTATAAAAGAGAGAGAGAGAGAGAGAGAGAAGATAAATGGACAACATTAGAACGCATTCATTCTTGAAATGGGTGCAATGAACCCCTCGAAAAACTTAGTCCTCAAGTTCGAGGAATGTCAAGTCTAGCGAGGAAGACAAAGAGAAGGAGAGAGATAGAGATAGAGTGAGAAATAGAACATAACTATGTGTGAGGTAGCATAAGAGAGAAAAAGATGGAAGATTCTTCGTGGCGTTCCAACGCGATAAGATAAGTCGGTAATGAGGTTCAATTGGAAGATTAATTAATTAAGATCCGCGGCAAACGGGGATAAATTGGGTACATTACGGTGGTATGTCGGCACCGAGAAGAAGACAAGCCTAAATGTATATACATGTGTGTATGTGTGTATGTGTGGTAAAGGCGGGAAGGAAGGCCAACAATACGCCTACACGGAGAAAGAAGAAAGAGTATAGCGTGTTAAAGGGTGAGGGGAGGAAAGGAAAAAGATTTATGACAGCTGCGGGTTAGAGTCGCGAGTACGCGACTCGAAACGACAACTTAACAACCACGATGATGATGATAATAATGATGATGATGATGATGATGATGGTGACGACGATCATGTTGGATGAAAAGTTGTCGAAGAACGAGCTTCGATACCAACCGGTATGATCATTTTTCATTTAATGGATATACAGAGCTAATTGGATGAGATTCTAATTAACGATCGATTCGAGTAGACTTTCTACATGCTTGAAATTTGTTTGCATGATTTCCTTTTTTTTTTTTTATTTTCTAGAAATGTTTGTTAATAGATTGGCCGATAATCAACGAGTATAGCTCGTGTATTTCAACGTGCAAACGCAATTCGTACAATTTTGTTTCAAGTATTAAATTAACCAAATGGTTTTATTTTATTATTAATAATGATTTTCGATAAATCGTTATATAAATTTTTTCATGTTTTATATCAAGTCAATGATTTTTTAATAAAGTCACAAAATATCAGAGTAATGTTTATGGATCAAATTTCTTAGGTAAACATTGATACGTTATCTGTAGGAATAACGAGGGAAAAAAATTCAGCCTTATAGCTGAAAGATTAAAAATGAATTAGAAAGAGAGAAGAACGATAATCTAAATAAAGTAATATATTATTTATCAAATAACCTTTCTGTTTAGTTTAAACGATTAACTGTTAGATCTAATCAAAAGATTGATTTATTTATTTTAATCTTTACCACGAATATACTAATTAATTTAATATTTTATTTAATATTAATGAAAGAGTTTATTTAATATCGATAATCCTTGACGATACAAAACCTCACCTTATTCTATTTGTGGTTTTATTTTGATCATGCATGACGCATCCATCGCTTGCATAAAATATGCAATGTTAAAATAAAGATCTCGCCTTTGTCTCTTGGCCATGAAGAAGTATGCACGTTAATTAATCCTCAACTTGCTAATTAGAATCTCAGTCGATACCTCCCTCCCCCTTCGTTTTATTTCTTCTTAACAAATCTATGTCTTTCGAACAACTCTTCCTCCCTGCTCTCATCAATTCTATCGATAGAGAAACAAGGAAGACAATATTTCGTTGATCAAGACAATATTGTTTCTGTAACGTAAACTTTACTAACAATATAAGCTGAGAATATATCTTTGAAATTGTCAGTTCTCATAGTTGAAATAGAAAGAAAAAAAAAAAAAGAATCTAATTGAACTTTGAATGGTGAACTTCTCAACGTCGAATTTCGATCTCGCTTCTACTTCTTCCTTGCCTTCTCTTCACTTTCCTCTTTGACCGTTTATATTTAACCCTCCGACACACCAACACAGAACAGAACAGAATCTACGTGAGTATACAAAAATGTTTGGCATGTGTGTGTGTGTGTGTGTGTGTATATATATGTGTTTGTGGTTGCAACGCATCCGGTGGCATATTTATGTTGCACGTTGAGTTTCGAGTTCAACTTCGTACTTTCTAAACTTTTACTTTGTAACTCGTGCATATATAGACGCGAGAATGAAATGATTCGTCAAATTATCACAAAAGAGCTTTTATTATTATTATTATTATTATTCTTATTATTATTATACATTACAACGTTCGACAAATTAATTCATTGTTCAACGAATAATGTACGAAGAGATGAAGATAGATTAGAAATCTTACGATTTCTCGAATGAAACTATCACGGACATACATATTTATTACACTTTCTTTTATTTGTGTCTTGTGTTTCGTATTTTATCGAATAAAAACTTTAATATTATTTTGTTTGGAAAAAGATTTCGATTTACGTACGCACGTGAAAAATCGTCGAGTAAGAATAATATACCCTCAGACTGGGACCAAAAATAAAACACCGATTTAAATCGAAGAACGCCAGAGAAAGAACGTATAAGAATACTCGAAACCTTCATTATGATATTTTTCTTTTAACTCTTTTCTTTATCCTCTGTCTCACAAAATTTGTCCAGGGTAATAACGTCAACAGTGTATGTTACTTGTTACTTATATCGCATTATTTCTGACGCTAATTAACGTCAAATATTTTAATATCAAATACGATTATAAATTGTAAATTATAAAGTTTTGTTTTATAAATGTATTAAGTGAATTTTAATGAAAAAAAGTTAAATTAGGACGTAATTCGCTTCTAGAAAAATATATTATTTTAAATGTTTATGAAAATGAATCGATGATTCAATGACACTGAGAAAGAGAGAGAAAGAGAGAGAAAGAGAGAGAGAGAGATAGATTTCATTCATTTTACCTACGAAGAGACACACGTCTACGTCTCGTTAATTCTTTCCCCCCACTCAAGATCGTCTGTCTTTGTTCGTCGAGCGTGCAATCTCAGATACGCATAATCGCAACTTCAGAGTTCTCCTACGCTATTTTAAGGCTCGCCACTGCCCCCGCATTCGTTTCGCCCAGCTTTATTTCTGCGACGAAGAGAAGACCGAGACGAAGACGAGGACGAGGACGAGGACACGTCAAGAAAAAATTTTGACGAAAACAAAAACAAACAAAAATACAACCAAAAAGAAAATAATAAGAAAGAAATAAAATGTTCGAAATAAAAAGAAAAATTGTAAAGAAAAATATATCACAGTTCTATCGTGGAGGAGATGTAATTTTATTTCTTTCTTTTTTTTTTTTAGCATACAACCCACTCGAAGTAGATTTGATAAAAATAGATGAGACGGTTTATTACTATCTTTCTCTCTCTCTTTTTTTTACTTTGAAAATATCGATCTCTTTTCTATAACCCTCGTTTAACTACCACTATACAACCACCACCACTACTACCACAAACACTGCCACCATCAATAACAACAACAACATGCTTTTATATCTAACATAAAAATGAACGAGTTAGCTTTTACTAGCCTCGAGTTATCAAACTCTTTCTTCCACTCGAACGTTCAAACGAAAGAACAAGAAAGTTACTCTTGTCAAATCGATAAAACTAGAAAGTAAGCTCTATATATATATATTTACTTATGTATATATGTACAAATTCATTAGAAATTAAATAGACAAAATCACACGTTATGCATGCATATTGCTCATGTACTAAGAACGTATGATTTTTACATGAACGTATCAAAGTAAGAAAACAACAAATTATAATTGCAAATACAAGGGTTGGTTAAAAGTTTCGATCCTCAATAACGAAATAATCAATTTTTTTTTTTAATAAAAGTAAGTTCGATCGAAAATAAAAAATTATTTCTTTTAGGCTCAAGAGACTTTTCAACCTAACACCCACGTAGATTATTTTACACGTACCCGTGAAATATGATTATATTAATAATAATAATAATAATATAAAGGTGACCTAAAAAGAGCTGCGATTTTAATACGATGAAAAAAAAAACAAATTTACTTTTTTTCATACGTTCATATTTTTTGGTATGAATATAATTAATGCACATGGGAGTTATCTGCGGAATATGATATAGGCCAAATCTCAGCTCCGGTTACAGAAAACTTGGCCCTTCGAATGAAATGTTCAATGACGTATTAAAATTGTAGTTCTTCTTGCACCACTTTTTTGAAATAAAGAAAAAAAATATTATATACTAATTGTAAGAAGTGAATAAGAGCGAAAGTTCTTCAAAGCTATGTATAAAACCGGCGTCGGTATTCCTTGTATTATTAACGATCGATCGATACCAGACGTCGCCTATTCCCATGATGTATTCCCGTGTAAGTACACAGGTATAGTGTTCAAATATATTTTTTTTATCGTCATCGATACCGCGTACTATTTCGTTGAAAATAGATGAAATATTTTAAGAATATTATTTGACTCGAAAAAAATATGTTAAATAATAATGATTTATATCTTTACACGATCGTATGAAAATATTCGAAATAATTTGTTTATAAGATACGTTCTCTCCTTTGAAATATTTAAATATGTTTATTTATATTATTATTATTATTATTATTCTTTTTAGAATAAGAAAATCCTTACGACAGAACCGCAACGATAAAATAAAGAAACCAAGTAGAAGCAAATAAGATGATAAGAGAAATACGAATATATATGAATGTAATAAGTTCGATTTACAACCACGTTGATTTATAGATCCTTTTATAGTTTGGAACAAAAGAGGGACTAATAACCGGTGACATGCACCATAGATTTGCTATTTCCTTTTTATTTCTTCATTTCCTAAACCAATGTGAATCGCTCGATTATTATCGTTCTGGTAATTGCAAATGACGCATCAGGTGCATAAATTTTTTTCTTTTCTTTTATGTATTGAAGCTGCAAGTCGAATGACTCAGCTTTACCACGAGTTTGCGTATACTATAATACTATATCTTATTATAGTATACTATAGTATTCTCTAGACGACGAAGATAACGTAACGGGATCGGTAATATCGAAGCTATCGTGTTACGGATTACGAGCGTCAAGTATTACATAGACCTATATATTCACACACACACACACACACACACATATTATACATATATATGAATATATGTATATTCATATGTGAATATATTTCTATCAGTATAAAGGATATATGTTTATCGGTTCGACAGTCATACAAAACGGAGCAAGTGAATTGTCGGACTCGACTAAACTTGATTCAACTTCAACAACTCACACACACAGAAATTAGGAAGAATATAAAATGAATATAAAAGTCAAGCTTTGAGGATCTTGCTACTCGCTTTACTAGTTTCTACATCTCTCGTATTTTCCATTCGCCTTGCGGTTAAGTACGATATACACGGTATGTATGCAACACTCTATACAGATACATATGATCTACAATTTTAAGAAATAGAGAGAAAAAGAGAACAAAAAAGAGATTACATTTTTATGTAAGACCGTATCGAAGATTACTTTGTCTGATTTGTCATGCGATCTGACATTATCTTTTATTTTTCCTATTCCTATTTTAGGAATAAACCGATTAATGATAGAACTATTTTTGCGATTATTATTTAACGTGGAAAAGGAAACACATCTTTTACTGTGATTAGTCACAAATCTATTTTGCATTTTCTTAGAAAGATAAAATAATAAATAAACAAATGAATGAATAAAATGAGAACAAAAAAGAGGTGTTTTTATGCTAGGTAAAAAAATATATTGTAATTATCTCGAGACGATTGATAGTGGTTTAGTTTTAAATTCCAGGATATACCATACGAATGAGTCAGTTAGTTGTTCATGAATAATTAGCTTTGACTCTTTTCTGATCGTGTTCAATGATAAGAAATCCCAACACGTACGATAGCTCTACGATTCATTCTATTGCCACGCTAATTTCAATCGAGATTTATAGTCATCTCGTAAAAGCGTATAGTAAAACTTTTCATTCAAGATCGTTGGACGTAATTGTGATTGATCAATCGTTATCAATCATTCTAATTGGATCACATTCATCTCTTCTATATAAAACATATTTACACTTATACATACATGTACGAAGATTCTCTTTCCTTTTTTTAATTTGTAACTTAAACAATTTATCTCGAAGACGTGATTCCGATAGATGTTATTTATAACCAAAAATACATTTCTTTAAATATCTTTTTGCAAGGATCTTCTTTTTTCTTTTCTTAAAAATGAATTCGACAAAATAGGTAGGCGGGTGGGTTATTTCTACCCAAGAGGGAAAATTTGGAATGAAGAAAAATTTTGTCGAGAGAAAGAAAGAAAGAAAGAAAGAAAGAAAGAAAGAAAAAAGGAACGGAGTAAGTCTCGGCCACAAATCAAGTCGACTTGACTGGAGTCCCCATTTAAGTCGCAGAACCCACGTCAGAAGGAGAAGCAGCAAGCAAAGAAAAGAATAAGGGCAAAGAGGAAGAGTGGAGAGGAAGACGAAGAAGATCGAAGGAAAGTGCATGTAGCACGCGATGAATAACCTGTATATATATATGTGTATGTGTATTTTTCACGAATATATACCAACCAGCATATATACATACACATACATACATACACATACATACATACACATA